>PVJH01039073.1:0-16677 GCA_004026705.1 Nesogale talazaci
TACAGTCATTGGCCATGTGTTTGCCACCAGTATCTTAAATTTGGCATATAATACAGGGGGTGGGGGGTAGGTACAGGTGATGGGGAGGCAAACTAGGGAAAAGCCTCTGTCTTTCCCACACTCCCACCCCAACATTGGGGGGGGGCGCCGCATGGTTGAGGGGTTCTGATCCATCGTGGTGTCTGAGGGTAGGTGCATGTGTGATGCGGTGGTGCTAGGGTCTCCTGCATCTGTCAAGACTGACCTACACCTGCACCTGGGTGACTTTGCCTTGAGCACCCCCCTCTTTGGAGACGTCCTCATCAGTGTCTAATGTGTGCCCAGCAACCCCTTCCTGTGGTGTGGCCAGCTAATTTTCATTACGCGTGGGCGTTCAGTGGGGACCACCCCCTGTCTCCCTAATCCTCCTACCTTTCCAAAGTACTTTGGACGGCCAAAGAGAACAAGCAAATCCATCACAGAGGGAGGAAGCGCAGTCAGAATGTCCCATTGTAGAGACGAGACGGCAGGGCTTCCTCTCACGTACTGTGGACAGGCCATCAGGAGAGACCAGTCCAGGTCAAGCAGAGGGGCAGGGAAAACGGGGAAGGCCCCCAGGGAGATGGACAGACACGGTGGCAGTCACAGCAGGCTCAGACAGCACGGCATCTGGGAGGAGGGCGCGGGACCAGGCGCTGTTTGGTTGTGTGGTCCATGGGGCCGCGGTGAGATGATGGCACAAACTCAATAGCCCACAGGTCAGCAAAGCTCCCTGGCGGCTTGGGCCATTTTCATTTCTACATGGGCGTGTGCTTGTGTGAGTTTGACTGACTGGGCCAGGGCATTCCACTGTGCAGCAGTGATGGATACCTGTCTAAAGCAGGAGGCTTCCAGAACCCTCCAGGGGTTAGACCGGGTAGACAAGAGAAACGAATCCATACGTGTATAAGAAAGAGTTTTATATACAAGAGCAACTGTACGCTAAGAAAGCATCCCAACCCCATCCAGTCCAAGGCCATAAGTCCCATCTTAGCTCTTCTGCCCAATACCAATCCATAAATCCTCTTCAGACTCACGAAGCACATGCAACGACACCAGGACAATCACAGCGCAGGGAGTGCAGAGTCTTGTGGATCCAGGGGTGGTAGAAGCATCTCAGCGCTGGCAGGGGTCTCCCCGGGGCGTCTCCAGGTCCAAGTTTCTGGCTGTATCAGGGTAGGTCCACGTGGCTTCCCCTCAGGGATGTCTCAGAAGGAGCCAGTCTTGTCAAGGGACTCAGTAGGGAGTCTCTTACCTCCAAGGGGGAAATACGGCCGGAAATAAGGCCAGGCCCACACAGAGGTCTCATGGGCTGTCTCCTAATCGACAGGCTAGACTCCACCCCTACACTCTTCATTCCCAAATGGACACCAGATGAGGTGACGGCCACAGCTCATGAAGAACGCATGGCCACTCCGTGTGCGTCAGAGGTCCAAGGGCTGGATTTTCAGTAGGTGGCCAGGCTTTTCTTCTGAGATTCCTCTCCCGAGGGGAACACGAGCCTCCAAACTGTTGGCCAGCAGCCAAGTCAGGTAGCCATTTGCACCCCCTGGGGGACCCCGCCCTGTGGAGAGGGACTATGCCCCATGCTGCAGGGCGAGGAGGAAGTTGCTATTTAGAGAACCAGGTGACTTGTTCAAGGTCACAGGGCCGGTAAGGACATGGCCAGGTGTGTGGGACTCCACAGGCTGGCACCTACCCATCATTCTCATCTCGGCAGCTCTGCCAACGGAGAATGAGGGAGAGGTTCAGGCCACCTCCTCCTTTCCAGCTAGTCCTCGGGGCCTTGGTCCAGGCTGTGGGCACGGAGGTGGGCACGGGTGGATGGTGGGCACGGAGGCTCATCAGACCCCGTTGGGGTTGTGCAGCCTCTGGGAAGCCGCTGTCTGACTCAGTCTCACTGGCTGACCCTCCTGGGCTGGGGCCAAACCTGGGAACCTCGGCGTCCGACCCAGATCCACGTCACCCTGCTGGCAGGGCTGTAACTCAACCTCCTCCAGCTTGTCGGATTTCAGCCCTCTGGCCTCTCTGCCCCCCCATCAATATTTTAGGTCCGACCTGGAGTGGGGACAGCAGGTGCCGCACCGGCCAGTGTCTGCCTCCATCCAGGAACCCCACCATGGCAGGGTCCTGGGTGTCTGAGCTCACTGATCCTGCTCTGGCAGAAACCCCACAGAGGACAGTTTGAAGGAACAGGCATGGAGTCTGTCGCAGCTGGGAGCCCAGAAGTGGAAGTTCAGGACGCAGAAGCCTCACTGTCAGTTCCACAGGAAGGAAGGTCCTTGTTGCTCCTCAGCACCTATTCCTGGGCTCTCCGGCCTTCGTCTATCAAGGATGCAAGCTCCCCCCCCCCCCACACACACACACCTCTGCTTGCTTAATCCATTCTCCTAATTTGAGGAAAGGGCTTAGAACATCCCCTATAGTCACCGGGCCCTCTCCCTAAATGGGATTGTAACCCCTGGTGGCGGGGCGAGGATTTACAGCACACCTTTTAGGGGGAGACATTTCAATTCCTAGGCCCCTAGGAAGGAAGCATGAGGCTCCCCAGATTCAGAGTCTAAAATCCTGGGTCACGGGGGTCCCCTTGTCCTGCCCTTACAAGCTGCAGACGTTGGACTAAGGACCTCATCACCCATGAAATGAGGGCATGGGGACAGCGCCCAGCTCCAGGGGGTTATCAGAGCCCCCCCGTGGATGTGGACACATGTCAGGGGAGAAACTCTCTTCATGGAGTCAATCCCCTTACCCTGCACCCACAAGGGGTCTGCGCTTTGGGCGGGGAGGGGAGGTGGCCGTGACATGTCGGAAGATTAGAGACCCAGGGAGCTGTCTCCACCGAATGCTTAGGCTAACTGACAACTAGCTGGCCATGCCACAGCAAAGGGCTGGGAAAGAAAGCAGGCACGCTTTAGACACCGAGGGGGACCACCAGAAGCTGGATGTGCTCAGATCAGAGGCCCCAGGCCCCGGTGAAGGTCAACCAGGGTGTGCACAGGAGACACACACACACACACACACACACGTGTGCCTAAACTCAGCCACGGAGAATGGCCAATTCCAACAAGCGTACAAATGCACTGACCCCATGGATGGAGATAGGGGTTGGGACCAGAGTTGTACGAGCCCCCAATAAAATGATCTTTTGGGCTGAGCCCCAGTGGCGTAGTGTTTGTGCGCAGGACTGCGGCCCACTGGGATGGAGGTTCAATTCCAGGTCACAGGAGCAAAGGCTGGGCCTCCTACTCCCACCACCAAAGGGCAGTGACGCCTAAAAAAAAAAAAAAGATCTTTTAAAAAAAGAATGGCCAATTATTTCCCACCCCCTCCCGTGGGGATGGGAGGGCATAAGCAGTGGAGACTGAGGGCAGACACACCTCTCAGAGCCCCCTGTCCGTGGGCCGGTGCCCCCTTTGGGCTGGGCAGCCTCCTCTCCTGGATCAGTCATTTGCCCACGTGGTTTCTCAGAGGTGGCCACTTTGGGTGGAAAACCCTCCCACAGCCCCCACCATGTGGACTTGAGCACGCTCCAGGGACAGTGTGTGCTGTCGGAGACTCGATGACCCCAAACTCCCCTCGTCAAAGTCACTAGGATTGATCTACAAAAGTAATTCTGCCACGCCGAGAAGCAAGAAGGGGGAAATCACCCCAGAAACCTAACGGGAGGTGCTTCAGGGGGCTCTTTCTCAGAACAGACCTTGCAACCCCGAGTGGGGGTGGGGATGGAGATGGGAGCTGGATCCTTTTGTGCTGAGGGCCGGGGGGATGGGCAAGGCTGGACAGGAATTTCTCAAGAAGTCTTGTCCTTTGTGCTCAGAGATGGACACCTTAGTGGCTCAAACCTATCATCTTTTCTTACCCAATGTTGCCCGATGAGGCGGGAAGCTCCTCTGTTATTCCTCATCGAGGGCCAAGGAGCGACATCCCAGAATGCTTTGCTGGTGGCCACAAGACAGGGGACTTCCTCTCCTCTGGCCCTCATCAGGATCCCCGGAGCTGGGATGAGCGTCCCCTTTTTACAGTGGGGGCCACAGCTCTCTTACGGCCACTGTTCCCCAGATCGTAGCTGTCTCTCAGAGGAGAGAGCCCAGTCTTTCTCTCAAGGAGCTGCTGGTGGGTGCAAACCACTGACTCTGCAGGTCTCTGCCCCACCAGGGCTTCATAAGGACCCTGCAGCTCGGCCCACAGTCACACAGTTCAGTTGGTGCTGGCGCCGGGACTTCATCGGCTCCCATCAGCGGGTGCTCCCACCTGTCTGAGTCTTCCTTCTCTCCCCCCTACCTTGAGCTGATGCCAACTCCTGGTGACCCATGAGTCGGACAGTGTGGAACTGCCCCTGTGGCTTCCAGGACCATAATTCTTTATGGGAGTAGAAAGCCCCTGTCTTTCTCCCTGAGCTGGTGGGTAGTTTTGAACCGCTAACCTTACCGATTGCAGTCCATGCCTAGCCATGATACCCACCAGGACTCCAGTTTCTCCCGCTGCTCTACCAGGAGGCCTCCTCCCCAGGGGATGGTTTGAAGAACAGGAATGTCTCTGTCACCGTTGAGGAGGCTGGACGTCTGAATTCGGGGTGCCAGCTCAGTGGCAGCTTGGGTCGGTGCTCCACCCCGCGCCTGCCCGGCTCTCTTGTCACGCAGGAGCACTTTAGGATTAGACACGTCCCCCAGAGCATAACCTCGAGCCCCGGTTCCCAAACGCGATCCTGCCCACTCTGCTCATTCGGAGTTTTGGGATTCCAATTTGTAGTTTAGAAGGATCCATTATGCTGGGCCCCACGGTCCAATCCATCAGGGCCTGTGAGCACTGGGCCCTGGGCAGGCGCCACGGGTAGGGCAGAGAACAAGAGAGACAAGGCCTACTCTTGGGCGCTGACAGTCTAGTGGCCCCACAGGGGAGGGAGCGGATGACAGTAAGGAAGGAATACGCTTCTAAATCGGAGCAGGAACAAGCTGATCTGTTTTCTTGTTCTGTGGTGCTGCCCAACACTCTGCCCGGCACCTGGAAGCCACCAACCACCCACCCACCCACCCACTGTCTTCAAGTGGATCCCGCTCCCGGTGGCCAGAAGAGAATTGCCCCTGTGTGTTCCCAAGGCTGTAACTATTCATCGGAGCAGGAAGCCTCATCTTTTTTCCAAAGAGCACATGGGGGGTTCGAACTGCTTACCCTACCCTCAGTAGCCCATCAAGTACCCTCCTATGCCCCTTGGGCTCCCTTCGGAACACCCAGGAATTGGGTGAAAGCAAACCCTTCCAAACTCAGACACCCACCCTCTCCCCAAATTCTGTGCCATCCAGTCACCTCTGACTCATTGTGACCCCACAGGACAGAGTGGAAATGGCCTCTCTGGGTTTCCGAGGCTGTAAGACTCCACAGGGAGCAGAACGCGTCATCTTTCTCCCCGGGAGTGGCCAGCGGCTGGACCTGGACGCTGGTGGAGCAGCCTGTCACACGTGTCGCCACCCAGCTCTCTCCTGCCAGCAAGTCGATGTTCCCACTCACAGTGCTACCGGGCGGAACAGGACTGCCCTGTGGGTTTCCAAGGCTGCTGACCGTGGGCTGTGGAAAGTCACAGTTTTTGCCGGCCGAACAGGTAGCAGATTGAACTGCTGACTTCGAAGTGGGTCGCCCAAAGCGTAGTGCATGATGCCACCTGGGCTCCTTAACTTCCGCTTCCTGCCCGCCCGAGCTGCCCTTCAGTAGCCCAGCCCCACCCAAGCCAGCATGGACCTTGTCCCCAGTGGCCTCTAATTTCAGACAACGCACCCACAGATCCTTAGGTTTTATATATATAGTTTTAAAATGTTAGCCTTTATTTTTTTATTTTTGGGGGGGGGGCATCACTGCTCTCTGGTGATGGGAGTAGGAGGCCCAGCCCCACTGCTGGAATTGAACCTCCGTCCCAGTGGGCCCCAGTCCCGCGCACAACCACTACACCACTGGGGCTCAGCCCAGGTTTTATATTTTAATATTTTATGAGGTTTCCTGCTCCATGTCACTTCTGGGGCGAAGGTCTCCAGAAGTGCGGTGTGAGCAGAGCTCGGGCTCTCTCCTTTGGACTGAGCACCTCCTGTGTGTCTGTTCCGCCTTTATGGCAGCCTCGCAGATAATTCCAGAACGTCCAGTTGTGAGGCCTGATGCCCAGCAGGCCTCCTGACTCCCTGACCAGTGCCTTCTCAAGGCTTCCAACCCACTGCCACTGCATCACTCCACCGCACAGTGACCTAAAGGACACAGTAAGACCGGCCCACTGGCTTTACGAGACGGTCAATCACTGCAGACACAGATGGCCTCTTCTTTGTCTTGTGGGGTGGCTGGTGGGTTTGATCCACAGACGTGGCGGACTTAACAGCCTGGTGCTTAACCTACTGTACCACCAGGGCTCCTGCCAGCCTTCCCAACCTCTCTCAGACACCACATCTGTGGATCAACAGAGCCATGGTGCTGCAGAGCGCCAGAGCATTCCCATAGATCAAAAGCAGGTCACAACCCCAGGAAAACTTCCTTTCCATTGATTGGTTGCTCACGGGCCGCAGGCCTCTTGATGGAACTGGCTACATTCTACCAGATCTCTTCCTGGGGGAGGGCCACCTCCTCTCTGACAAACCACGGAGAATCCTGACCCAGCCAGGTCCACACACGGCACGGCACAGTCTTCTACGTGAGAATTCCACGTCTGACCTTTCATGGACCAGTCACATCGCAGGCCCGCCCGGCCTTTTGGTGTTCATCATGTGCAAGTTCCCGCAGCCCGGGCCCCGTTTGGGGAGGGTTCAGGGTGGGCGCCTGGGTGATGCAGTAGAAGGATGAGAGCCAGGGAGGCTGTTGCTGTCTCTGTGGTTGTTGCTATTGCTGCCGTCATCCTTGCTGGGGGCCATCGGGGGTGGCTCTGGCGTGTGCAACAGACGAAAATACTGTGCAGTTCTGTGACAGCCTCACGGGTGCTACATTGGAGCCCATTGTGGCAGCCCCTGTGGGGCGTCTTCCTCCTTTTCTCCGCGCCAAGCACAGAATCCTCGTGCAAGGCACTGGTCTTCTCCTGACAACACGTCAAAGGACCTGAGTCTCTCTCCTTGCCTCTAAGGCGCCTGCGCTCTGGCTGGACTTCTTCCCACGCCGATGGGCTTGTTCTTGGGGCCGTCGGGCCGTGGTATTTTCGACACAGCTCCCGGGCACAGCTGCCCCAACGCATCGGCCCTTCTTCCCGAGTCTATGTAGGCCAGGAAACGCCACGACGTGGGCCAGTCCCCTCCTGCTTTCCTGCGCTTTGACGATGAGCTCTTCCGCCGCCCTCGGGCCCCAGGCAATGTGTCTTGTGACCTCGGCCCGTGTGCCCCACGAGCATCGATTGTGGACCCGAGCAAGACCAGAGCCTGGGGAACCCCGACATTGTCTCCGTCTATCGGGCCGATACCTAGCGGTCCAGTCGGGCGGATTTGGGCCTTGGCCTTGAGTCCTTGATCTTCTTCACCAGCAAAGGCTTCTGAGTCCTCCCGACTTTCCGCGAGCGCGGGGAGAGAGTGTCTTCGGCACGGCGAGGGTTAATAAACGTGCCTCCAGGGCTCAGCATGTAGGGGGAAGAGAGCCAAAGAGGACTGTAACCTGCCTGGAAAGACTGCCAACCAGGAAGGGGGAAGGGGGCCAGAGTCAGGAGACCTCGGAACCCACAAGACCCGGCTCACTGAGTCACGGGACCTCAGCCTCAGGTCTCCGCCTCTGTCACACAGAAGGGAGACCCAAAGGGACACACACACACACACACACACACAAACGCTTCCATGCACTAATCCGTACAATCCCCTTGTAGTACAACGACTTCTCTGATGTGACCTTTGCCCTGGGTTCCTGGAAAAATAACCATAGGGGATTTCCTGTAATTAAGGTGTACAGATGATACGTGGGGATTATCTGGACTCCAGGCTAGCGAGAGGTGTGTGTGTGGGGGGGGGGAGGGGGCTGGGTGCTGCGGCAGCTAAAGACAGTTGGCTGGGGTCCTGGAGCTGACCGGTGTGGCCGGCTGCTTCCCTGTCGATGGGCCCCCAGCTCGGGGCCCCTGTGGCGGCAGCACTGTTCTGTCCTCTAGGAACAGGGACACGAGGCGTGGAATCGAGTCGACCCGCAGTGGGTTTGGTTGAGGGTTTGGGGCCCAGGAAAGATGAGGCTTTCCGCTCCAGGAAGAATGGTCGTTTCACACACGTGCTTGGCACGATGGATGAAAGGATGGATTGTGACGAGAGGTGCACGAACCCCTAATAAAATGTCTTTTAAAAAAGAGAGAGAGGGGAGGGTGGGACCCAGCAACTATTCAAAGAAGCCAACTCGTACATCCTGGGCACCAAGTTGGAAAGTGACCCATTTTCCATCAGTCCCCCGGAGGGCTCGCCTCTCTGAAATTCCTGCTGAAGAACGTGCAAGTCACCGTGGCCAAACCAGATCTTCAGTTCCTACCTTCTCTTGGCTCAGTGGGATCCCCCAAGAGGCCGCAGAGAGAGCTCATGCCCTCAGAGCCACAGAAAATGGGAGGTGCAGGAAATCACCTGGGACCCCCTGTTGTTAGTGACGATGATCCTGGTCTTGTCACACTACTGCAAGAGGAGCCATGACCAGTGACCATCCCCCACCCCCTCTAGCTCCTGAACCGGAAGGACAGACTGCTGGAGCACAGAGCAGACTCCTAGAAAAGCTGGAGAACTTGCTCCTGCACCCATGGAGCAGGAGCAGTCGCCAGGGAGCGCCTCCCCGAGTCCATCTCCAGAAACTGCGGGCTAGCCTATTGAAGAGCCGGAGGACACTCTGAGGCCCGTGCCAGGGGCATCTGTGTCTCTCCTCTTGCTCCTGCGGCTGCTCTTACCCTGGAGGGAGCGCCAGGTCCTCCATCCCCAGCTCTGGCCAGGGCTGCAGTGTCTCTGTCTCCTGAGGGGCCCTGGCCCCTTCCAGCCCTCGCCTGGGCGTTCCCTCCAGTGGCGGACACCCTAAATCCTGCATACTGCCCTAGCACACGGGTCTTGGAGAGGAGCCGGTGTGTGAAGGAAGTGCTATGGGAGGCGGCGGGTGCGGGTGCTGGAGAACGCCAGCCTTGGTGGCATTGTGGGGACCATGTGGCTGATGGAGACCGCCAGGCCTTCATTCCAAGGGAGAAAGCCGAGGCTTTTATGAGCAAGCCCACCGTTGCCGCTGGGGCCGGCGGTGGGTGGACATGGGCCCACGGCATGCCGAGGCTGCGGGGTTCAGTCAGCTCAGGGTCATGCAATGATACAACACACAGGAACGCAGCTGCTGGAGGGCCCAGGGGAAGATTCTGGAACACCTTTATTCTGACCCGATGTGTCGCCTGAAGAAGGCCCTGGACCTAGCCGGAGAACAGCAGATCTTGCTCAAAGAGGGAAGGACAAAATATGAGGGGGACAAAGTCTGCCTGGAACAGTGTCTGGAAGAGGTGAGAAGAATGAACCGGAAGGGATGGTGTCTTTGAGATCTGTGTGTGCAGTCGTCCGGGGGTTATCATTACAAAGCTGGATCAGGTGCTAGAAACCAGCTCTTCTCTTTTACAGATGGGGAAAGCGGGTCTCAGAGGTAATCAGTGGTGGGTCTGGAGACACAGAGACTAGCAGAGACCGTGGGCCCTTTGCCCAGGGCCCCGCAGCCTCCAGAGGACCTGTGCACACAGAGTGTGCTTACAGGTCTTTGACATGAGACGTGGAGTCTCACGTAAGGCTCTCTCCAAAGTGGGGCTGATCTGTGGCCCAGGCCTCTGAGTGGGAGCAAAGGGTGGGGTTGAGAGACCAGCTGGAAGCCTCTGCAAGGAGCAATGAGAGGACCCTGGTCAGCTGGAGGACCTTGGTGACACCCCCTTTCCACCCTCCCTCCCTCCCCCACTCTCAAAGATTTAAAGAACATTGGTCGTGGTCTCTGAAGTGGCGTGCGTGTTCAATGTCATGATACCGCTACACCCGTGTGTTATCACCTCCCACATTTCCCGAACACGGCTGTCACAGGAGGTACATCTTACCCCAAAGTTTCCACCAGGCTGGCTGCATCCATGCCAGCCCCCGAGGCTCGCGGGGAGCCCTGTCTGAGATGATGGCAGCCACCTGGCCACAGTTGATGGGCTCAGGGGTCAAGGGCAGTCCCTTCATTGGCTGACCACTGGCTCATGACCAGGCAGACAGCAATGACTTGGGTCAATCAGCTGTGCATTCTCAGGGGTGTGAATCTAGGCCAGGAATGAGGACCCCTTCGGGTGGAGGCTGCAAGACTCACATGGTGGGGGTAACAGACTTGTCTAACCTGCACGACCTCACATGTGTCGCATGTGTCTGGCTCCTCACCCCCGCCTCTGGGCATCTCAGGCCTGCCCGCATTGTTCAAGGACAGCAAACTGGCCCCAGATCCTCTGGGGGATTCTGGGCAGAGTCTGGACAACTGTACAGGGGGCTGCACATCCCAGGAGACTGCTCATGCCTCAGATATGTTACTCTCACTGTTTTAGCGGACTGTCTTAGTGTGTGTGTGTGTGTGTGTGTGTGTATATATATATATATATATATATATATATATATATATATATATATAATCTTGTAATGACCTTGTGACCTGAGTGATGGAAAGTACCTGGAAAAGTCCACAACTGTCCCCAAATGTATAGGAAAAGCCTATACTCTCTGTATTCTGAGCAGAAGCCATCAAAGTTGCCGATGTGGCTACTGGGCTCCCCTAGAGTGTCAACTTCTAATAATCTCTCTCTCTCTCTCTCTCTCTCTCCCTCTCTCTTTGCCACGGAGTCTCCTCTGACCCAGGGCGAGCCTATGCAAGGCAGAATGAAACACTGTTTCCTTGAGCTGCCGGTTTGTCATCAGGCTCCTATGCCATCCTCACGGGGTTGTCCCTGGGCTTAAGCACCCTGTGCATCTTGTTCGACGTGCTGCGATGGCTGGTGTGTTGCTGTGATGCCGGAAGCTCGGCCGCTGGTATTTCAAAGGCCAGCAGGGTCACCCACAGAGAACAGGTCTTTCAGGAGAACTTTCAGGCAGAGCCCGGACGACGACGGAGGACTCTTCCACTGCCCACCGCCGTAGGGAGTAGCCACTGCAGTAGCCACTGAAAACGTGCTGCCTCGCTTGGAAACATTGTCAGATACGCAAGCCCGAGGAATGGGAGCGGAACCTGGTGAGAGAGATAGCACCGCGGGACGGACCCAAGGGCGCTCTCACTGAGCTGTGGGTCGGGAGGAGAGTGGAGCGTGGTGAGGTGAATGGAGGGAAGCCGGGGGGCGTCGAGCCTTCGGGCGGGGTCATCGGCTGATGGGGCACGAGTCAAGGTGAGAAGAGAAGGCCCTGGGTTTGGAGTTGGACAGAAGCCAGCGCTAAGGAAATGTGCTCGGAGCTGGCATGAGACAACCATCAGGGAGAGGCAGGCTCGGCACATCTGTAACTGGAAGAACTTGGGAAGAAAAACATTCAAGCCTTACACTGGCTTCTGGAAAGGTTCTACAGGGAAACTGTTGAATGGTTCCAGAAGACTCGAGAGAAGATGGAAGGAGTACACAGGTCACTGTACCAAGAACACCTCGTCGACAGCCCCCATCTCGGCAGGAAGCAGGGGAGCACGTGCCGAGGGTGCTGAAGGGGGAAGTTCAGACGGCACCGAACGCATCAGCCAAACACGAGGCTCCAGGAATTGACGAAACATCCACTGAAGGGTTTCCACGGGCTGACAAAGCACTCACTCGTCGATGCCAGGAAACGTGGAAGGCAGCTACCTGGCCAACTGACCGGGAAAGGTCCCCCCTATTTGTGCCCACGCCAAAGAAAGGTCACTCAACTGAACGCTCAAACTGTAGAAGGATTGCACCGGTCTCGCACACCAAGCAACATTCTACCTGATCCCCCCACAGCGGGGATAGCAGCACGTCGACAGGGGACTTCCAGAAGTTCAGGGGGGATTCCGAAGAGGATGGGGAACAAAGGACATCATCGCTGATGTCAGATGGCTCTTGGGTCAAAGCAGACAAGACCAGAAAGATCCTTTCTTGTGTTTCACTGACTGTGTAAGGGCGATCGACTGTGGGGAGCGTCATGAACTGTGGGTGACCTTGAGAAGAATGGGCATTCTGAACACTTCCCTGTGCTCACGAGGAAACTGGGCATGGGGCAAGAGGCCGCTGCGGTGCAAGCAGAACAGGGGAGCACTGTTTTTGAAACCGAAAAACGGGAACGGCGCCACTGTTGCCTCCTCTCACCATACTCGTTCCAATTATATGCTGAGCAAATCATCAGGGAAGCTGGTTCCCTGGAGAAGGCGGCATCAGGAGGGGAGGAAGATTTATTTATTTTTTGGGGGGGAAGGCATCACTGCCCTCAGGTGGTGGGAGTGGGAGGCCCAGCCTTTGCTCCGTGGAGCTGGAATCGAACCTCCATCCCAGTGGGCCGCAGTCCCGGGCACAACCACTACGCCACCGGGGCTCAGCCCGAATGATTATTATTTTTAAAGATGGTTTTATTGGCACATAATTTACATACCGTACATTCAATAATATCAAGTATTGTTGAATTGCCACATCAATTTTAGAACACCCCCCTTCGTGAAATTGCCTTTAAAATGAGTTGTACCGTCACAATCAGTTCGACCCCCTTCTGTCTTCATTCCTGAACTTCCCTTTCCCTCCCTAACACCACCTTTCATCCCTGCATCCTTATCAGTTATTATCACTATGCATCCACTCCTTCACAAACGGAGACATCCAGAAACAACAAACACCAAAATTGAAATAAGGTGGTAAGAATAAAATACTACAATGCCCGAAATACAAATACTGAGTAAGAAAGACAAGAGCCCCAGCAACATTCAAACAGCCGGAGAAGACGTTTCTGTCATGGACCGAGTAAGAAATACTTGCACCTGGAACAAATTCAGGTTGGGTCTCGTCTCTAGGGAGGTCAACTGGCCAAGGCTCGCATTTGATCCAGCAAAATCAAGACGACAATGGTCTCTGCCTAATAGTAAGGCTGTTGGCAGACTCTTGTGCACAAGACCTCTTGATAGCATTGAAGAGCAAGGATGTCACTTTGGGAACCAAGCCATGGTGCTCTGCATTGCATCATATGCCTGTCTCGAAAGAAGATTTGGAGCCTGGGACCTAGGGACCCCAGTTGTGCAGCCCAGCAGCTTTGACCAACAGCTGGCCTTGAACCCGCTGCAGAGCCCCTTCCTTAGAGGCAAGGACCGTGAGACTTCCTCTGACATACTTTGGACAGGTTGTCCAGTCCCTGGAGAAGGATACCATGTTTGGTACAGTAGAAGGACAGTGATAAAGTGCCAAGCCCCTGGACACGGCGGCTGCATCAACGGGTGTGGGGACAATTGTGAGCATGGGGCCGGCCGTGCAGTATTGTGTTCTGCGGTGGTCCTTCTGGGTTGGCACCCCCGTGCTCGATCGCACTGAATAGCAATAGCTTGGGGTTGGTGACTTGGGTCTGTGGCTCTGGGGCACCGGGGTCATGAGGTGGCATGAGGTGAAGCTGGTCACACTCTGAGGTCAAGCTACATGGGCTCAGCCCCATGCTCTGCCCTTCAGTCCCGGTGTGGCCGCGGCTTAACTGCTTTGACTCTCAGTTTGCCTGTTAGCTGGAGAGCATAGACTTGTGCTCTGGAGTGGCTGTGTCCAGTCCCTCCCCATCCTGTTTGTGACATGCCTGCGAAGGGAAGCGGCTTCGGCCAACATCCACATCCGAGTGGACTTCCCGAGGGTCAGTGACGGCAGCTTCCGAGTGTGTGTGTGTGATGGGGAGAAGCCAGTGGGTGGAAGATTCCACTGCAGCCAAGCCGACCCACGTGACAGAGGAGCCTGCCGTCATTCCCTTACAATCCAACCTACCCTCCAAGAAATGGGCTTGCTGTGGGCGGAGCTCCCTCCCTCCCAGAATGCAATCCCGAAGGCCTTCAAGAAGCCAATGAGCATAAGGCAGTTCTCACTCACTGCCACGGAGTCCAGGCTGACTGATAGCGACCTGACAGGACAGGGTAGAAAGGGCCCTGGGGGGGTTCTGAGACCGCCACTCTTCCTGGGAGAAAACCTCTTTCCGCTGGGGCGTACCTGGGGGTTTTGAACAGCTGACCTGGTGGTTAGCAGTGAACTACATAACTACAAAGCCAGGAGGAGGGGAGGGGGCCCCTACCATCTGGAGACATGTGCCCCTTTAAAAAAAAGAAATCACACGGATTTCCCACTTAAAGTTGGTTGAACTCCAACTTAAAACCACAGGACTCAGGTTAGAAGCAAAAAAACCCTGAAAGCTCGGAGAGATCTCACCTTATGTCCCCCTTCTCACCTGCCCCACTTGCCCTCCAAGTTGTCCAGGTACCACCGCCCACCAGGGAATGTTCCTGTTTAATGAGCCAGCCTCCCTCCCACTCCTAGCCAGTGCTGTAATCCCCGAAAGGCAACGTGGGTTTTAACGGCCCAAACCACTGGAGGCCAGAAAGAGTGTTCTAGAACAGTTCATGCAAACCCTTCCTTAATTCTAGTGGGCCTGTCTGCTGTCCAACTTTCCAGCATACCTTTGCGATGACCAGATTGGTGCCAGGGGACAGTGGGACAAAGGGCCTGCCACCTGGACAGGCCATGGATAAGGGCTCCACCTCTCTGTGGGCTGGTATTTTTAGACAAAGTCCTTGGCTCCCTTATCTCGACGGGCTGCCCGGGGAGACCTTGGTTTCTAAGCCTTCCTGGCCGTCCCGTTGGTTGCATCTCCCTTGATGCCCATCCTGTCCTCAGCTCCCACCAGCTCACCTCCCAAGCGTTGTCAAAAGCCCCTTTTCTTAAAAAAAAAAAAAAAAAAAAGTTTTGAGAAACACAAAGACAAAAAGTAAAAAAGACCCTCGGGTGAAGTGGGGTGCTTCCCTCCCCCACCCCGGGGCTGGCAGCCTAAAAAGATTAAAAAGACACTTTTGCTTCCGGCCACCCCAAGCCCCACACAGAGACCGTTTCCTGTGCACCGGGCGTTGTGTTGGTGGAGACCTCTTCCTTAGCCCAGGTTCCAGAAACCTGGGTCTGCCTCTGTAGATTCCACGCTACGCTCGGCTTACTTCCAAGCGGGGCCCGAGGAACTCGAGGCAGCTCGTGGGAGGGAGGCTGGCTTGCAGGGACCCCTTCGCCCCTTCTCCACCCGCCCTGCGCAGCGTGGCCGTAGTCACGTGGTGGCTGCCTTGCGGGTGGGCTGCGCCCACAAAACAGGCGGGCAGCCCCGGGGCGCCCTCTTTGGTCCACGACCCAGCCCACACGCTCAGCACCACGGACAGGGAAACTGAGGCCCGGAGCGGCTGACTTCGGCAGCCCAGCTGTGCAGCCCAGCAGCTTTGACCAACAGCTGCCCTTGAACCAGGCGATTCCTGATTGGCCGAGAAATCCGTTCTCAGGTTCGGGCTCTGGTTCCCCGAGGACGGGGCGTGGTGGCCGGCCCGGAAAAGCGGGCGCTAGGAACGTTATAAACATTCCTGGGCTCCCGAGCCACGTCGGCTCCAAGGTCGCGCCCAGAGGCCGCCGGCGGACGCTTTTGCAGCCCAGCGAAGCCCCGCGGCCTCGGTCTGTCGCGCTCGCAGCAGATGTCGGCTCCCATGGCGGCGGGCCCTCTAAACGCCCGAGAGCCTGCCCGCTAGCGCCCCCTCAGCAACTGCAGCCCCCGAAGCGCCGCGACCCCGCACCCGTTTGCGTCCAGCCGGAGCCCCCCAGCGCCGGCGAGCTGGGCGCCTCCGGCGCCGCACGCGACGCCCCTCCCCTCCTCCAGGCCCCGCCTCCGGTGGGCGCAGGGTCTCCGGCGGCGTAGCCAATAGGAAGCGAGCTGGCAGGGGCGGCGGTGGTTGTGATGCGGCACGCCGGCCAATCAGCGGCGAGCGCGAGGGCGGGCTGTGACGTGTGGCGCCGCTCCTCGTGCGGCGGCGGTATAGGAGCGAGCGCCGGGCTGCAGCCCGGCTGAGAACGCCGCCGCCGTCACCGCCGCCGCTCCTGCCGCTGCTGCCTCCGCGCCGCTAACCGCCGCCCGCGCCCCCCCCTCCCCGCCCCAGCCGCAGCCGCCAGCCAGCCCGCCGCCGCCGCCGCCACCTCCTGGGCTCCGTGAGGCGCCGGCCGGACGCTGAGCCTGCTCCTCTCCCGCTGCGGCCGCCCGCGGCTCCGCGCCCGCCCGGCCGGCATGAAGACCAAGTTCTGCAACGGCGGCGAGGCAGAACCGTCGCCGCTCGGGCTGCTGCTGAGTTGCGGCAGCGGCAACGCCGCCCCGGCGCCCGGCGTGGGCCCGCAGCGCGACGCCGCCAGCGACCGCGAGCCCAAGCAGCCGGGCGGCCGCCAGTCCCCGCTCGCCCTGCCGCTGCCCCCGCCGCCGCCCGCCGACGAGCAGCCCGACCCCCGCACGCGGCGCAGGGCCTATCTGTGGTGCAAGGAGTTCCTGCCCGGCGCCTGGCGGACCCTCTCGGAGGACCAGTTCCACATCAGTATCATCAGGTGCGGGCGGTCAGGTGACGCGCGCAGAGCGGGGGATGGCCTGGATGGGGCGGGACACGGACGGGGACGACGACGGGCTGGCCGGGCGCGGGGGCCGGTGGGCGGGCCAGGACTGGGTGCCCTGCAGACGACTGGCCGCCGGGCCAGAGCGCGCGGTCGCGAGC
>PVJH01039074.1:0-16689 GCA_004026705.1 Nesogale talazaci
TGGGGCGCCCGGCTGCCCACACGAAGATGGGTCCCCGCCGCCTCCGCACGGTTCGAGTCAGAGGCGGCAACAAGAAGTGCAGGGCCCTGAAGTTGAGTGTGGGGAACGTCTCCTGGGGCTCCGAGAGTTGTACCCCCAAAAAAGAACCACTGATGTCGTCTACAACGCATCCACCCACGAGCTGGTGAAGAACTGCACCTTGCTCACTGACAGCACGCCTACCGCCAGAGGTACGAGTCCCACTATGCCTTCACTAACCCCTGGGCCTGAAGCAGGGGGCTAAACAGTCTCCTGAAGAGGAAGAGATATTAAATAAAAAGCGATCAAAGACAATCCAGGAGAAATATGATGAACGGAAAAAGAAGGCGAAAATCAGCAGTCTTGTGGAGGAGCCGTTCCAGCAGGGCAAGCTTCTTGCCTGCATTGCTTCCAGGCCAGGCCAGTGTGGCCGAGCTGCCGGCTGTGTGCTGGAGGGGAAGGAGCTGGAGTTTTATCTGAGGACAATCGGAGCTCAAAAGGCAAATAAATCTTCCCATCCTAGCACATGTAAGGAAAAAAAGAAACCCAACTTGCTGGTGTAAGACAAGCTCAGAAGCAACAAAGATTTGAACAAAGTAAAAAATAATAATATAAGTTACTTATAATGAGCTATAATAACAAGTGGGTGAGATTTTGCAATGTTACATCAAAGCATTATTATATTACTTTATTCTTATGCTAAAGATGTTTTCAGAGGGCTGAGCCCCGGTGGTGTAGTGGTTGTGCGCAGGACTGCAGCCCACTGGGACGGAGGTTCAATTCCAGCAGTGGGGCTGGGCCTCCTACTCCCACCACCGGAGAGCAGTGTTGCCCCCCCCCCCCAAAAAAAAGATGTTTTCAGTATATCTGGAAGTGCATTTTTATGCATAGAAATGTGTACTCTATACTTAAGTAAATATTTGAATAACTTATGTTAAATATGCATCGCACCTAGCTGTTACAAACAATTCACTAAAAGCAAATTTAGGAACAGAGTTTGTTTGTAATTCGAGGACTGCCAATCTATAATAGAGTGTTTGCAAACATCCAAATCACATTATGTCCTGCTGAGCAGAACATATTGTAAAAAAAAAAAAAAAGAACACATTGTGACCTTAAGTGACACACGAGTATTCTGAAAATACAGACTCTCCTACCAGGCCTTGCATGGTTCCCTTTGGACACCGTGGTGGCAACAATGTGCCCAAATAGCAGAACGACAGTGAGGATGGTGTAGAAGGCGGCATGACTCCCTTCCAATGCACACAGGGTCGCTACGGGCTGGAACGAACTCCACAGCCCCTCACAGTAACAGTGAAGATGGCACAAGCAAACGGCTTGGGTGTGGCTGAGGTGAGGAGGGACACATGGACCCACTAAATGGTGGGAGGGGGGGGACATAGCTGAGAGCCTCTCCCCAGCAGCAACGTGGTGGACAGGGATTCTTCCCTTCTGTCTATTGTATGAAAGGAGCCTTGGTAACACCATCAGGTAAGTACTGGACCACTGGCCACAAGGTTAGGGGTTCAAACCACCCCCTGTTCCCCGGAAGAAAGATGAGGCTGTCTGTTCCTGTGAAGATTTCCAGTCTCGGAAGTCCTATAGAAGGTCACTTTGAGATGGGATGGGTTCGAGGGCAGTGGGCGTGGCTTTCTGGGTCAGTGCAGCTTCTTCTCCTTGGCACTACTGACATTTCAGGCCGGATAACGCACTGGTGCGAGGGGCTAGCCTGTGCCCTTTCACTGGGGACAGTCATGCCTCCAGACACGGCCAAATGTCTCCCAGGAGCCAGCAGCCCTGGTTGAGAACCACACTCGAGCTACACACACACACACACACACACACACACACACTGAGAGACCTGACCCAGTGGAGCATTGTCTTGTTCTACAAGGCACAGCATAGCAGCCACCCTGCAGGACAGCGCAGACCTGTCTTACTGTCTGTTTCTGAGCCAGTAACTCTCTTCAGGAGCAGACTGTCTCATCTCTCTGCCCAGGGGTGATTAGGTTCAAACCGCTGACCCCTGAGTTGGCAACCTAACGCTTCACCCGCCATGACACTTGGGCTCCTTTCCCAGAATGCAAGAGGCTGACAGATTCCTGCAAGAAAGACACAGGGCAGCCCCTGAGAAGGAAGACGTGATATGGTGGATGCGGGAGGGGCGGGGAAGTGACAGGCCTTCTAGAACAAGCTGTCAGGAAGCCCTGGGCTTGTGGCTTCGAAGCTCCTTCCCCAGAAGCACTGCTGGTGGGAATCCTCACTTCTACACTTGGTCTCACTGGCTTGGTCTCTCGCTGGCTCCTCCAATAGAATTCGATATGTGAATTCGATATAAACGTGGAAAAGGATTGAAGTCGGTGGGAGTTTCTAATGAGCTGCATGGCCCAGTAGGTGCTGGGACTAGTTCTCTGTCTGTACAGAGACAGATAGACAGTGCCAAGGTGCCTTCCAGCTTTAAGTTCTTTTTTTTTTTATCCCCAGCTTTAAGTTCTAACACCTGTTCATGCCACCGATGTGACAGAGGCATTGTAAGGCCTTAACTGCAAGTGGTCCACTGGGATAATTCTCCACCTTTGTTAAGAATGGTTGTTGCTAAGAAATATTCCCCAAGGTCCTACTACAGTTGGCCCTCGCTGGGCTGAATGGTCTGGGCCCCATGGGCACATGGATTCTTCTCCTGCTGCCATGCCCAGGAGTTTAGGCACTGTGAGGATCCGCTTACAGCGAGGTGCAGTGTCCTTCATCTCTGAGTGTGTCTCTGTTTCCGGGGAGATGAGCATGCCACACACTCGTTTTCAGTGGAGCCTCCCAGCACGGGAGCTCACAGCAAGAGAAGACCCCACGTATCCGCGGGCCCATGCCATTCAACCCTGTGCTCTTCAAGGGCTCACTGTAAACTACACCCAGATTTTCGACTCTGCAGGATTCCAAACCCCCTGCCCTTCGTAGTTCAAGGGTCAATCAACCGTATGTGCAAAGTGTTGTGTGAGCCACTGTGAGGAGGAGGGAGAAAGCCCCCCTTTTCTCAGCCAGGGCACACAATTTCATTAAAGAGATACAAATAAGTCCGGTCAGAGATACATACATCAAAAAGGCCTCCTTCTTGCCAATGGCTTTGAAGTCAGGCTGACCTGGGTTGGAAGGTTGGCTCCAGCAATGACTACCAGGCCTTGGGCAAGTCACTTAATCTCAGCTTCTCCATCTGCCAAATGGGCATAATAATGTACCGATGACATAGGAGTGTTGCAAAGGTTAAATGAGATCATAGAATTAGCATGGTTCTTGGCACCTCATTAGGTGCAGAGTAATTGTTAGCAGCCAGTCTTTACTGGTTCCTAGCATCAGACACTGGGCCAGAGCCTGGGAATGGAGAGGAAAGACAGACACCTATTCATACAGCCTGGAACAGACAGCCACAAAGCTACAGTCTAACACTTACTGTCGGAGTGACATGCCTCTAAGCACTTCATCAGCAAGGTTGGAAGGGCTTGGTAACACTTGCCTGAGCTCGGCAGAGGCTAGCCCAGCGGTTCTCAACCACAACACGAGGAACTGTATGAAAGGGTCGCAGCCTTAGGAAGGTTGAGGGTTACAGAGAAGCGCAGAGGCTGTCCTAATGGAACAACTGCATCCTGAGTCATTCCTGATCCTGAATTGTAAGCCATCGCTTCCCTAATAGCCCCCATGATTGTGAATAGAAAGGAAATACAGACCAACACAACGCAGTATCTTGAGAGAGTAGCGACAGAGGCAGTTTCAAGGGCCAAAGACACACGCAAAACACTTGCCCCTGTCCCTTGAATCCGGAGCAGAGAAGATGGGCCTGAACCCTGAAGGCCACCAATCGGGTTTGGGGGCTCAGGAGGCAGGGCACTGGGTGAGGCGTGTCAGCGCATCCACAGAACTGATGTCATTTGAGCGCTGTGAGTGTGCATGCTGAGGGAGTGGGGTGGGCTCAGAGTGCGCCGCAGAGCAGTCTGCCTGCCACGCAGCCCACGCCGACTGCAGTCGCGCAGTAGCACGAGCAGACCTGCCCGCGTGGGTTCTTCAAGGGAGTAGAAAGGCCTGTCTTTCTCCCTCGGAACAGCAAGGTGGCTTTGACCTGCAGCCCACACTCGTCACCAAGACACCACCAGGGCTCCCAGGCGGACAGACGCGTTCCTGCAAAGAGGGACCAGACAGGAAGTGCTTGCTTCCTCTCGATCACAGCCCACACCAGTTGGCATCCTGGCGGGCTACAACCTGCGTGTCAGCGTGCACTGGTTCTCCACGGGACTCTCAATGGCTGTTTCTCACCAGTAGATCGCCAGCCCTGTCTTCTGCGGTTCCTTCGAGAAGGCATCAGCCTCCCCTGGCATTGACCATTTCCACTGCCTAGCCACTTCTCCCCTTGATGAAACACACCGTTTCCCCCATTGACCACTCAGGGGCAATTTTCACTCTCTGTTCTGCAGGCAGGTTTGGGGGCTAGATTTTTCTGGTGTCACGACCTTGGCCTTGTCTCAGATTTGGGGTCGACGGCAGCTGTGTCGTGTATTACAGACGGATGAGGTATCGACACAGAAATGCCTGGAATCCCCAGAAGTGTCCAGGTGAGATGACGCCGGGCCCTGCCCCCAGGTCAGCCCCACCAGGTGGTCAGTCCAGGCCAGCAGTCCCAGAGCCTGGCACACAGGAAGAGCCTCAGAGAGTGACATCGGGGACTGCTTCACCTCCACGGATGACGCCAGCGCTGACCTGTCAGACCACCATGGTGGACGTCTCTGTGCATCGCTCACTAATTGCTTTGGCTAAAAGCCTTGGTGCCCCGACCAGATGGCCAAGCATTCTTCAAGGACAAATACTTTGTCATCTGTACCCAGAAAGCAGCCTCCCTGAATGTCTGTGGTGCCTGAACAGTGGATACCTTGCAGTGAAACCACCTCGAGCTGCTCTGACCCTTGTGGAGCCCGGCCGGAGTCAGGCCCCTGTCTGCCCACACAGCCGGCCAGGCAGTCAGAAGGAAAGGCTGCTGCTTATTGGCCAATCGCCTCTTCTCCCCAGCGTGGATGTGTGCCCTGTGCCCTTTCACACAAAAGGCAGGGAGGGGGGGAGGGGCCCCGGCTTTCAGCAACAGCGCTGGGGAGGGCAGCCAGTGGGTGTCCTTCTCAGGCCAGGGACAGAAGCAGATGACACAGGTGGATGACCCATAGGATACTCACGTTGTTCCTCTGCTCAGGGCAGAGATCCTAAGCGGTTTCTCACACACCTTCCTTCTTTCTTGTTCTTTCTCTTCCTCTCTCTCTCTCTCTCTCTCTCTCTCTCTCCCTTTTCTCCTCCTGCCTCTCTTAGCAAAAGGACTCTCTGGACAAAAATATCAGGTTTCCGATTTCTGTGTCCTTTCTCCCTCCTCCTTTTAGTCCGATTACATACAGCCAGAGTGCCTTGGCTTCCCGGCCCGTCCAGCTGCCACAGGATGATGCCAGGGGCTTCTGCCACCAGCTGCTCAGCAGGACATCGGGCAGGGACAAGAAGAGCGCTGCCCCCTCTCCTGGGTAGGATCCTCCCAGGTCTGAACTTCAGGCCGTGACTCCAGAGACAGGCTCCGGCCTCCCAAAAGGCTGCAAGCCTGGGCTGGCTATGCAGAGAGGATGTTCAGATGTGTGTTCGCTGGTCAGGCATCTGGCAACCAGGTCTTCTTTCAGCGGTGCTGCGGCGCAGGGGGGAACAGGAAGCATCAAGTTCCTGGTGATCGGCGGGCGGTCCCCTGGTTTAGAACAGAAAGCAGGAGGCCAAGAAAACAGGCAGGACTATGAGGACAGCAGACTGGAGGAGGGGGGAGGGGGGAGGAGACATGAAGAGAGAGACAGAGAGATCGAGATCACGTCACTCTCCTGGCTGTTCTTGGGTCCAAATATTTTTTATTTTTATTTTGGGGGGGGCATCACGGCTCTCCGGCGGTGGGAGTCGGAGGCCCAGCCCCACTGCTGGAATGGAACCTCCGTCCCAGTGGGCCGCAGTCCCGCGCACAACCACGACACCCCCGGGGCTCAGACCTTGGGTCCAAAAATTAGAAGAGAACAAAATCTGGTTGTGAGGGGTTACTGCCTTTGCTGATCAATAATAAACATATGCTAGAGAGAGAAACCTGGCAGTGCCTGCTGGGACAGCTGGGTGTCGGGCTGCTGACCGCAAGCTGCTCCTTGGGAGAAAGGTGCGGGTCTGCTTAAGCAAAGGTTGAGTCTCAGGTAGCCTCAGTATCATTTCGAGGGAGGTGGATTTGTCCTTTTGGGAGGGGCTATCGACAGCTCTCTCGGCAGGATCATCGGGAACACGGTCCTTTGGTGTCAACATGTCCACCACTTGGTACCTTCATTTGCAAGCTCTGGGCCGGGTTGGCCTTTCCCACTGTTCCGTCACCAAAGAGTCACGAGTGGATCCATGCCTCTAGGACAGCATGGAAGCCGCCCAGGGGCGTATCAGGGCTGCACACCTTGATTAAACACCGCTGCACCTTTCCTCTGTGGAGTGGCTGGCGCGAGGAATCGCCGACGTGTCAGTTGGCCACTGGATGCTTACCCACACCAAACAAAGACTCCGACCCACACCACCCAGGCGATGCCGGCTCATAGCCCCTCCACCCAGGACAGGGCAGACTTGCCCTGTGGCTTTCTTTCTCCCACTCGACCACACAGACAAGTGGAAACCACGGGTTACTCTCACTTTATCAGCAGCAATGTGGCTGCTAGACCTTTCCAAGCCCACTCAGGGACTTAGATGCCAATGAGTTGGCCCCGGACTCTTCGTGACCCCAAGTATGATGAAGTAGGAGCGCTGCGCATGGCAGGCTTGGTTATAATTCGTCTTTAAAAATAACTTTTTCAGGGCTGAGCCCCGGTGGCGTAGTGGTTGTGCATGGGACTGCGGCCCACTGCGTTGGAGGTTCAAATCCAGCAGCAAGGCTGGGCCTCCTACTCCCACCACCAGAGGACAATGATGCCCCAAAAACCAAAAAAAAAAAAAACTTTTTAGGGCTGAGCCCCGGTGGCATAGTGGTTGTGCGTGGGACTGCACCCCACTGGGACGGAGGTTCAATTCCAGCAGTGGGGCTGGGCCTCCTACTCCCACCGCCGGAGAGCAGTGATGCCCCCCCAAAAAATAAAATAAAATAACTTTTTAGTGTTCTTTATGGAAGCTGTGGTAGTTACATAATCTGTTGTCAATATGAAGCTTAAGAGTGAAGGGGTGGAGGTTAGCCTGTCAATCAGGTCACAGTTTGATGACCTCATTTAAAAGCACGACAGAGTTAAAATAGCTCACTGTAGGCAGGACACACACAAACTCCCTGTGAGACATTCCTGTGGACACATGTAGCCACACTAAAGTCCTGGAGCTGAAGGAGCCACGTGAAGACCCACCCATACCAGCACCGAGATACGTCCACTGCCACTGTATCCACAAGACTTCCCACCCACTGGCCTGTGACCTTCTTGCAGTCGGCATCATTATATATGTGTTTCGTGAGTCTGAAGAGGCATTTACAGATTGGTATCAGAGACAAGGGCTCATAGCTGACTTATGGACTTGATCTGGCCTGGCCTGTGATGTTTTCTCAATATTCAATTGCTCTTGTATATAAAACTCTTTCTTTTCTTTTTTTTTGGGGGGGGGCATCACTGCCCTCTGGTGGTGGGGGTAGGAGGCCCAGCCTTTGCTCCTGTGGAGCTGGAATTGAACCTCCATCCCACTGGGCCGCAGTACCGCACACAACCACTACGTCACCGGGGCTCAGCCCCAATAAAGTTCTTTCTAAGACACAGGAGTGTAAGAATTTTCTTCTCTCGTCAAACCCACACTAATGCAGAAGCTGATTGCTGCAGGCTTCCACAAAGCCTCTGGGTGGATTCAAACTACCAACTTTTAGGGCAGCAGCCAATTGAACACTTCTCTTGTCACCTAAGCTCCTTTACTCGGGGACTTAGTGGTGGCGCAGGTTCTAAATTCCAGATCCCACTGACAGCTCTTCCTCCTAGGAAGAGTGCAAAGTGATTGTCTAGTAAAAACAACAACTGACCCACAGGGCAAAAGGGAAAAGGAAGACTGGCAGAGGTGGTGGCTGCAGGGGTTGGGTCCTGAGACAGAGCAGGGGGTGGTCACGTTGGGCCCTGGCATCCACCACCTGCCTCCCAGGCCCCATATCTGGCTAGCCAAGCACCTAATGCTTCCCAAGTCATAATTGTTAGCAGAGAACCTTAGAAGGCAGCCGGAATAAGTGTGCCTAGCTCAGCTGTCCCCGTTCTGGCCTGGACTTGCTTGCAGAAACCAGCCACCACGCCCTGGCGAGTGACACGTGGTCACCAGGACACTCCCGCTTCGGGCTAAGCTCCAGCATGCTCACAGGTAGCTCATGACTGCGCTCTGCTTCCAATCAGTCCCCTCCCCTTGGCCACCAGTGCCCCCCTCTCCCTGCCTCTCAGCACCCCAGAGCCAGGACCCTTCCCTGAGTTTACTCACCTACAGGCTCGCTCTGCTGTGCAAAGGGCATGCCACTTCCCAGGATTATGAGAAAGAACGTTCTTGGAGAGCTCACCAGCTGCGGAGACCCTGTCATAAACCGTCCCAGCTCTAAGCAGCCTAGGGCTTTTATCCCCTCCTCTCTTAGCTACTCATTACCCAGCTTAATGAGGCCAGGAAATGCTCAAGCCCAGGACACTCTCGGCGGGAGGGGAGACGGGAGGGGAGATTCTCAGCGGCCCCACTTCCTGAGGCTGGCGCTGGGGGCTGGGGAGCGAAGGCTGCGGCCTCCCTGGAACAGCTGCTGGGAAGGAGGCAGAGAGGCACACATTTGCTCCCGGGCCCTCTGGGGAGCTCAGGGTTTCACTTGTTTACTGGAACAGCTCCCGAATGCTAGCTGCCCCCTTCCCTGACCTAGTCACGCTAAAGGCACAGCCAGAGCAACCCCTACCCCATCCCCTACCCCCACCCCGCCCCGCCGTTTTAGCTAGCCTCTGACCTTCACCCTGACTGCCTTGCCTCGGGCAGCACCTGGCAGGCTCCTCCTGAGGTTGCAATAGGCTGGCTGTGCCTGAGAGAAAGCTGTGTGTTCTTCTTCACCCCTTTTAAAAATTTTACACACACTCAGGAACTATTTGCCATGCCACCTTATCTTGCACATACAATTCAGTGCTGTTAATTAAGACATCAGGCTGTGCAGCTATCACGGGTGAGAGCCCAGCAGCACAGAGGGTACCAGTAGGGCTGGGATCTGCAAGGTCAATGTTTGGAAGCCACCAGCCGCTCCTCAGAGAACGACGGGGCTTTCTTAGTCCTGTACAGTGACAGCCTCCGAAACCCGCAGGGCGGATCTCCCCTGTCCTTGGGGCCGCTATCAGAGGGCATTGACGGCAGTGGACTTGGCTGGGCTTTTTGCGTCACGGTCTGCATGACTTAGGTCCTCATTTTTCCCCTCCCTCCCTGCTTCCCCCTCCCTCATGAACCCTTGGTAATTTACGTTATTATTACTTTGTCATCTCTTTTTTAAAATCATTTTATTGGGGGCTCATACAATTCTTATCACAATCAATACCTACATCTATTGTATGCAAAGCACACTTGTACATTTGTTGCCATCATCATTCTCAAAATGTTTTCTTTCTACTTAAGCCCTTGGTATTAGCTCCTCATATTTCCCCTCCTTCCCTGCTTCCCCCTCTCTCTTGATAACTTATACATTGTTATTATTTTGTCATATCGTACACTGTCTGAGGTTTCCCTTCACTCACTTCCCTATTGTCCATACCCCAGGGAGGAGCTTATATGTAGATCCTTGTAAGCAGTCCCCCTTTCTACTTGACCCTCCCAGCATCACCACTCTCACCACTGGTTCTGAAGGGATCATCAGTCCTGGATTCCCTATGTTTCGGTTTCCGTCTGTACCAGTGTCCCTCCTCATCAGAACTCCCCCTGGCCAGGGTGGGGCTGCAGTGGCTGGGGTATTGCCAATTGCCTCCAGAGGAGGGCAGCATCCAATTGCCCAGTCTTGGTCATGGTGCTCTTAGACTTCCGGTCTGGCAAGATGTTTCTTTTTTTTTTTTTTTTCTTATCTGAAATCCATAAAGTCAAGGGACAGTTCCTAGCTAAGCAGACAGAGGCATTAAAAAAACCCTTGGAAACCTGAGCCCCAAGTGTCTCTGTCTTCCTCACTGTCTGCGTAAGACCTGGGAGAAGTGAGGTCAGGGGTAAGAAGAGGAACTCATTTTCCCAGGGTGCTGTCATGCGGCTCGAGGGAGCAGAACTGGAGCAGAGGGTCAGGGTGGCAGGAGGGTAGTGTGGTGGTGACCGGCAGGTGTCTCCCAGGTGGTTCCTCTTCATAGTGACCCTCGAGCAATGGAAGACTGACAAATCCTGCCTGGGCCTCACAAGGAGCCCACTGCTGGAGTCACCGTGTCAATCCATCTTGGGGGTCTTCCTCCTTCTCCAGGAACAGGTTCTTCCTGGTAACTCATCCTAAGCACATGGGATCAGGTCTCCCCATCCTCTCTTCCAAGGAGCGCACTGGCTGGACTTCCTTCAGGTCGGGAGCTGTTGTGGGGGTTGTGTGTTCCCTGTCCAAGGAAGGAAGATCCAGGGAATGCATGTGCGGGGGTGGGGGTGGGGTGAGCTTGGGGCTGGCGGGAGGGAAGGGGGTGAAAGAGCAGCGACCCCACCCTCTGGATTTCCCCACCCCCAGGAGTGTGCCCACACAGATACTGCAGAGTAGAACTAAGAGGAGATGAGGGTGGGAGGAGGGGAGGATGGGGCCACAGAGGCAGGATGCCTGTTCTGACACACACACACATTCTCCTGTCATCATCTGGAGCACGGCCTTGGCCAGGGGTGGGTGGGGGGGAGCCCTGCATTTGGTCTGTGTCCACTAGGTCGCCCCCTCTTCCTTGGGCTGAGTCCCACCCGGAGCCTCCACGCCCAGGCACTTGGGGGCAAACACCTGCTCCCTGCTGTTGTTTCCTGTAACTTAGGGGCTGGGACCTCCCCACCCCTGCTGGCTCAGCCAAATCACACAGCCCAACAGTGATTCCCAGCACCTCCTTCAAGCCAACTGGGGGGAGCTGCTGCACACTCGCCCCTTGGCCTGCCGGAAGGCCTGTCTGCGCATTATTTCCACCTGGTGGAGGTGCCAGAGGCAGGTGGGTGGGTCCTGTTCCTGGATGGAGAGAGAGAGGAGGGTGACTCTTACCCTCCTTGGCCACACCCCTCACTCCTGTTCTCTGGTTCCCCTGAGGCTGGGGAGGCCACAAGGCTGGTGCAAAGTCATTTAGCCCCTCCCTCTCCTCCCCTCCCCTCGGGCCTGCTTTTGTGTCACCTCCAACCCCCAGGCTGGCAGCCCTCAGCACCTGGCATTGGGTGTGGGCAGACCTTTGTCTCACCAAACTAACTGAATCATACAGAGCACAGGGCAGGGCTGTGGACTGCAGCACTCGCCTATTGTCCCACCACACATTCCCCAGAGCACCACCCCGCCTGCTGAAAACACTAGCTTCAAAACAGCACGGTAGAGGCATTCGCAGTGAGGGCTGGACTGGTTTCGGGGGCTGGGCTGACTCCGGCACTTGTTCATCCCACAGGTGCGGTGTGGCAGCTGTTCGGTACTCCCCTGTTGGGGCCACAGTGGTAAACAACCCAGATAAGGCAGGTGCTAACTCACAAGCTGGGGCTGACAGCAAACAGAGCTCACAGTGCTGGGGTCTGGAGGCCAGAACCTCAATTTCAGTAGGGCCTGCTCTAGGGGAAGATCCGCTCTCTGCCAGCAAGTCAATTCCAACCCCCTAGTCCCAAGGAGCGGCTGGTGGTCTCTAACTGCCGGCCTTACGCAATGGTGAACAGCCACGCGGAACCATGATGCCACCAAGGCTTCTGGAGACCCAAGGCTTTTCTTGTCTTGGGGCAACAGACTTCCAGTCCCTGCCCATCTTCTCCTGGTCATCTCCCTCAGTGTCTGTCTGTCTTCACATGGTTTTCTGCCAGTGGCATCACGAGGGTGGTCCCGTCTTGTGGGGAAACTCCTGGTGTCACACCCTCTCCCTCTCCCATGGACTCCTCCCAAACCAAAGCCCTCTTCCCACCAATTGGAATCAATCATAGAATGATAATGATTGTAGTTACAAAAGGATTCAATGCAATGTTTCGTAGATCATATGAATACAGACACCAAAATTATTTCACAGAATCTTCCTACATTGAATCACAACAATGTGACATTTCTAATGATCAAGCAGAAACCTTTGTTTCCTTTCTCTTTAATTACTATTTTATTCTTTTTTTGGGGGGGGGGGCATCACTACTTTATTCTTAAAAAAAAAAAAGCCATTGATAGAGGTTCAAAATTGAAATGAGTATCACCCCTGCCCCAGGGGTGGCGCTAAAGACACCAGACAGAGGGCAAAATCAGTGACCACAGCCACACGGCACCAGTGAAACAGCAGGGCATCATCGGTGTGATCAGGTGGCCTGAAGTGTCCCTGAAATTGGGTAAGATCGACAGCTCTGGCCAGAATGTATTAGGAAGTTCAGAAAATAAATTAGCCCAGCGCTTTAGCGGTCTAACATACTTTAGTTGCTATAACTAACTATGTATCTATTTTTATTTAAGATAATAAGTTTCTGCTGGAACACAGTGTAAACCTAATGACCTCAGGTCACTCTACAGCTGACATCTGCAAAGATCCTAGTTCCAGTGAAGGTCAAATTTACAGGAGCCAGAGGTCAGGACTCGAACCTATCTTTTTGAGAGACACCATTCACCAACACATAGACCATCAAATGAAACCCCAACGACAAAGGCTGCTGCGTGTTGGGGAGGAAAAGACTGCGGTTCATTGGGAATGCGCGACCACGGAAGCAAAGCAAATGAGTCTGTGGGGGAGGTCCATGAGGAAGAGCAGAAAGTAGCCCAGACAAGATGCTCTTCCAGGTGGCTTTAAGAATTGATGTCGTAAGACTTTATGAGGCAATGTGTTCTGGAATCTGGGCAGGCTCTGACTGAATTCAAATGCCGGTCTTTCGGATGATTCATTGTGTCGCTGCCGGTGGCCAGCAACCTTCAATTTCACTGTGGGTGACGTTATCCAGCCTGTCCCCCAAGGTGGATGGGAACTGTGTGCCTTTAAAGTGCTCTAAGATCGCCAGACAAGACCCAGCATCTTGTTATTATCAGTAGTAGGGTGCTATTTCTAGTTTCTACCCACTCCCAAAATAGCTTCAGTTGTGGGGCTGGAGCCTGGCCGGGCCGAGTCTCTGTCCGCCGTGCACAGGCCGACGAGCTGTGGGAAGGGACTCCCGGCTCCCAGTAGCAGCAACCTAGGTTCAATGCTGACACGTCTCCTTTCCCACGGTTCCCCGGGCAATGATTTGGGGTTCTCTCAGGCTCTTCCCACAGACTTTCTCACCACTCTGGACTTGGGTCTCTGTTTCTGCTGTCTCCTCCCCTGTCATCTTCATTACCTTTGGGGGGAGACTGTTCTATTTTTTTTCATAAGGAGACATTTTAAAATAATAGTTTTCAGAATAAAACTTAACAATCCCCCCATTAGCCCTGTCAGCAGTTGGGTGCACATCTCTATGGGCTAACTCACTCAAACACATATTTGTCTGGATAGCCTTTAAATCCAGATGAGCAGAATCACTAATAGATGTGTTCATCTCTCGTGGGTATAAGGGCTTTACAGTGTTACATAGTCTATACGTCATGATTTATTTATCTCTTTATTGGGTAATCTGGCTTCCTCCTCCCCTCTTCTTGCCCCCTCCCTATTGCACCATGTTGTGTTGGGGTCAGGGGCCATGGAGACGGCTGTGACTCATGGGGACTCTGTGTCCAAGAGAATGTAGCCCCGCTGGGTCCCAGGCCACCCGCACTGTCATTACGTTTGAGTCCGTGGCTACAGCCATCACATTTAGGGGTCTTTCTTTTCTTTTTTTTTTTCAAATGCTGACCCTTTTCCTCTTCCAAGCACGATGTGATTTTTCCATGTGATATGTCCTTCTTGCTAACATGTCCAGACTAAGGGAGACGGAGTCTCACCGTTCCTGTTTCTTGTGTTCTTTATTTTTTTGGAGGGGGGAGCATCACTGCCCTCTGGTGGTCGTGGGCGCTACCCAGTGCTGCTCCTGAGAGCCGCTGCTGGATTTGAACCGCCAAGCCTGCGGGCCCTAGTCCCACACTCAGCCACTTACGGCACCAGGGCTCAGCCCTAGTATGGGAGACAGAGTCTCACCGTTCCTGTTTCTAATGAGAGTCATGGCCATACTTCTTCTAAGACAGATTTGTTTGTTCTTCTGGCAGTCAACAGTACTTTCAATATTCTTTTTCAACACCACAAGAAAAAGGTGTCACTTCTTCAGTCTTCCTTCTATGTACTGTCCGACTTCCATATGCATACGAGGTGATGGAAAAGACCGTGGTTTGAGTCCTGCACATGGAAGAAGTTCGAACACCATATCCATCCTTGCCCTTCAACACTTGAAAGAGGTCGTAGGCAGCAGATGTGCCTGATGCAACACTTGTAGATCATTTGACCTCTTGACTGCTGCTTCCGTGAGCACTGAACTGTGGGTCAAGGAGACCTCGGCAACTTCAGTCCCCTCTCCCTTCCTGAGACTGTGTATGGGTTTGGGCTTTAGTTCCACAGAGTTGGAATCCACAGCGAAGGCTGCCGTCCTTTATCTCCTTCATCCAGTATGTCAAGTGGCCCTGGCTTTTCGCGCAAGTCGGGTGTGTCATCACCATATACCTCCGTGGTCATCAGCCTTCTTCTGATCCGGGTGTGGAGTGCTCAGCATCCATGTGGAAGCAGTGTGGGAAAGGACACAACACTGACACATGCCTTTCCTGACTTTGAACCCGACAGGGTTGCCTTGTTTGGGTTAAATGACAGCCTCTTGATTCATGTCCACGTTCCTCAGGACTCACAGTGAAGAGTTCTGGAGTTTCCATTGTTTGCTATGACCCACACAGTCAGATACCTTTGTACAGTTAATAAGGCATAAGTAAACACCAAAGGGCCCTCAGTTCTTTCAGCCAACTCCCTGCTGACACCACATTGGGAGCCCTCATTCCATGCCCTCTCCTGAATTTGGCTTGAATTTTTGGCACCTCCCTGTCGTTGTACTGCTGCAACCATTTTTGAATTATCTTTGGTAAGATTTCATTTGCTGGCAGTGGGATCGATGCTGTTGATCATCTGACACACTGGATGGGGCAAATCGTTAACACGCTTGGTTATTCACCGTAACTTGGGATGTCTGACCCTACTCAGAGATACTTTGGAAGACAGCCTGGGTGGTCTACGTCTGAAAAGTAAGACACTGAAAGCCTGACAGCGCTCAGGTCTATTCTGACACACGTGGCTAACCAGGAGCTGGAGGCAAGTCCAGGAACCAGGAGCTGGTTCACGAGGGATGCTTTCTTTGCCAGGTAAACTGGAGATGGGTTGGATTTCAGATCAATCTCCTTTCTAGAAAGGATGCTAATTCTGTTTGGTGATTTTATTGGAGTATCACCTTTGGGATCATGCTCCATCTGCTCCTGTTTCATGGTCTGTCACACGGCAATGACCTCAGCTGCCCCGCCCAGGCCCCAGCGCTCCACCGTGTCCTGATGTGACGTGATGGTGAGCTGCTCTAGCATTGCAAATGGAAATCCAGCCTCAAATAAGGATTGTCTTAGAAAAATCTTTTTTCTTGTGAATTCAGCTTATCATTCAATGACTTAAACAACTTTCGTGATTTTTTTTCTTTATGGCATCACTGCCCTGGTGGGAGTAGCAAGACCAGCCTTGCTGCTGGATTTGAACTGTCAACCCTGTGCGCCGCAGTCCCGCGAACTACCCTAAGCCACCAGGGCTCAGCCTTAAACAACTTTCAAAGTAGAGATTCTTGGGCTAAGCCCCGGTGGTGTAGTGGTTGTGCGCGGGACCGCGGCCCACTGGGACGGAGGTTCAATTCCAGCAGTGGGGCTAGGCCTCCTACTCCCACCACCGGACAGCAGTGATGCCCCCCCCCCCAAAAAAAAAAAAAAAAAAAGTAGAGATTCTTGTCCAAAGTACAGTATTACAAGGCAACTTAAATTCCACTTTTGGTGTATAGATTGATGCCTCCTTCCGCAAAAACAGAGCAGACAAGTGTAGGGGCTTCTGTAACTCCTAAGGCCTGGGCATTCCACTGTCTTGGCCTGTGCACAGTGCAGGGCCGGGAATCCCCTGGGATAAGGCACAAAGACTAAGCACCGGTTCTGCTCTTAGGACTATAACTATAGGGCTTGTCTCCGACCTCAACTACTTTATTCTTGTTTTATATCATTCTTTGGAAAGAATATTTACCACTCTACATTAATTGCTTTAGAACACAGTGAAAAGTTTTCCAGTATTTTCTGGAACTGATAGCTAGATGTACTATATTGTTTTGGTTCTTTCCTCGAGAATCTGGAGTCTGGTTTTTTGTTTTTTTTGGGGGGGCATCACTGCTCTCCGTTGGTGGGAGTAGGAGGCCCAGCCCCACTGCTGGAATTGAACCTCCATCCCAATGGGCCGCAGTCCCGTGCACAACCACTACGCCACCGGGGCTCAGCCTGGAGTCTGTTTTTTTTTTTTAATGTTCAATTTGATTTAGAAAATACATCAGGAATTTTTTTGTGTG
>PVJH01039075.1:0-16676 GCA_004026705.1 Nesogale talazaci
GAACAGAGGGAGAGCAAATATTTGTCTGTTCAATCCCAAAGGAACTTCTTGATTGGAGATTTGTGGCAATCATGTACTTGATGTCAATTTCATGATTGGGAGTGTAGGGTTGGAGTCTAGCCTGTCACTCTGAAGATAGTCAATGAGTTCTCTGTGTGGGTATGGCTTTCTCCTGAGAATCCTGGGAAGTCTCATGGTATTTCCCAATTGGGAAAGAGAGACTTGTCTCTCAGTCTCTGGGAGTCAGTCTACCAGCAAGACAAGATGGTGGCATGCTGATGGATCCTGAGTCCTGGAACCTGGAAGAGCTGGGGGAGAAGCCACATGGGCTTACCCTGATAGAACCAGATGTGTGGGGCCAAAGAAGCCACAGGAGTCCCCTGCCAGTGCTGAGATGTTTTAGATTGTCCTGGTGTCATTGAACATGCTTCATGAGTCAGAAAGAGACTTTATAAATTGTTACTGGACAGATGGGCTAGTATCAGACTTATGACTTTGGACTGGACTGAGTTGGGATGCTTTCTAAATGTTCCATTCCTCTTGTATATGAGCCTTTCCCTTATATGCATATGTGTGTTTATGAATTTGTTCCTCTAGTCTACTCGGACTAACACAGATTCCTTTATCTAAATGTCACAACCTTTTTTTAAAAAATCATATTAGGTACTCAAGTAACTTCCTCCCTGAGGATTCTTATAGCCATTTATACCTCTTGCCATGCATGCCTATAGTTGGTCAAAAGGTTCCACTATTTCTGGTAGGTTCTCAATGTAGTGACCATTTCATCAAATATAGCTTTTAATAAATCTTCCAATTATTCCAATGTGTGGACCTGGCATCCTGATTCCTGAAATGACAGAGTGTGATGAAATTTTATTTACTATTGAAAATAAGAAGCTGTGGTGCTATGCAATATTTAACATTTACTGATCACTTCACGAGTGTCAGGAAATAATCAAAACTCCTTTTCTTGTATTAAATTAAATTTTGCTCACAATTTCTACAAGGTATTTATTATACTTATCTTTAGAACTTTCTTCAGATAAAATAGTGTGTGATAAAGCCAGCACAAATCTAGGCAGATGAACTTCAGACTTCAGTAACTCCAATGAAATGAATAGATGACTGGATAGTGTGCCACAAGCAAATGTGGCTACCTATCATCCACAACAGAACACTTTGCTATTGACTCAATTCTGATTCATAGCAATCCCATAAGACAAACTAGAACTTTGAAGATAAGGTTCCTATCACAGCATTTCTAAGGCTGCAATCAATGTTGTTGTTGTTGTTGTTGTTAACTGCCATTGAGCCAGTTCCAATCCATAGCTATCCCATGCACAACAGAATGAAACACTGACTGCTCCTGCACCACAATCATATTTTTTCCTATTTTTTAGCCCTTTGTTATAGCCATGGTTCAATTTACCTCCTCAAAGACCTTTTTTTGCCCTTTACTGTCCCTCTACTTATAAACATGCTGTCCTTTTCCAGAACTCCTCTGACAACATGTCCAAAATATGGAAGACAACGTCTCCCCATCCTTGTCTCTGAGGGACACTCTGGCCTTTCTTCTTCCAAAATATATTGGTTTGTCCTTTTAGCCACGCAATGCACCTTCAGTATCTTCCCCTCACACTACAATTCAATTTCATTGATTCTTCTTTAGTCTTTTTGATTCAACGTCTAACTTTAACATGCATATGATGTGATTTTAAATGCAATGAATTTGGTGAAGGTCACCTCAGTCCTCAAAGTAATACACTTGATTTTCAATACTCTAAATCAATCTTGTGCAGCAGATTTACCCAATGCAGCTTGTCTTTTTATCTCTTAAGTGCTCCTTTCAAGAATATTGTTTGTGGATTCAAACAAGACAGGAGCAATGGCAACTTCAACCTTTTCAGTATTAATCATGAGGTTATGTATTGGTTCAGTTGTGAAGATATTTATCTTCTTTACATTGAATCTTAATCCAAGCTGAGTTATGCTACAATCCTTGATCTTCATCAGAAAGGTCCTCCTTACTTCCCACAAGCAAGGTTGTGTCATCTATATATCACAAGTTGTGAATAAGACTTTCTCCAATCCTGATGCCATATTCTTCATATAAGCCAGAATATCTGTTTATTTGCTCAGTAGATTTTAAAAGTTGGTGATAGGACACAATCTTGTCACACACCTTTCCTAATATTAAATCATGCACTAGTCCCTTGTGCTTTTACAACTGCCTCTTGTTTCATGTACAAATTCCTCATGAGCACAATGAAGAGTTCTGGAATAACCTTTCTTCTCAAGGTCATCTATAGTTTACTATGACCACCACAGTTAAATGGTTTGGAGTAGTCAACCAAGTGCAAGTAGACATTTTTCTGGTATTCTCTACTTTCAACAAAGAGGTATGTGGCATCAGCAATGATAATCCTTGTTCCAAGTTTTCTTTTGAATCCAGCCAGAAACTTTGTAAGCTTTCTGCCAATGTATTGCTGCAACCATTGTTGGATAACCTTAAGCAAAAATTTACTTCCGTGTGCTATCAATGATATTGTTCTATAATTTGAACATTGTTTTTATCACCTTTTATTAGAATGAGTATGAATATGAATCTCTTCCTTCAATGTGTCAATATTTCTCCTTTTATCATGCTGGTCCCTATTGGACCAGTTGTGCAGATTTAGATTTCTTGCATTGAGCTGCAATGCATATTGGAGGCTGCAATCCTTGGTCTTCATCAACAATCTGAATATAGCAGGTTGTGTAATAAGTTTCCCTCTAATCCTGATGCCCATTCTTCTTCAAATAATCCAGTTTCTCTAATGATATGCTTAGCATAAAATGGAAAAAGTAAGGTGAGAGGATGTAACCATGAAATACAACTTTCCTGATTTTAAGCCATGCGATATTCCCCTGATTGTGTTATCACAACTGCCTTTGTCCATGTACAGGTTCCACATAAACACAGTGTAATGTTCTAGAATTCCCATTGTTTTCCAGATTAACCATAGTTTGTTATGATACACACAGTTGAATACCTCGGGATAGTCAATAACATACAAGTAAATATCTTTGTGACATTTTCTGTTTTCAACCAAGATCCATCTGACATCAACAATGATATCCCTTGTTCCACATCCTCTTGTGAATCCACTCTGAACCTCTGACTGCTCACAAGCATTATTGGATGACCATCAGTGAAATTTTGTTTTCATGTGAAATTAATGATATTATTCTATAATTGAGCATGTTATTGGGCTACTTTTCTTTGGAATAGGTACAACTATGTATCTCTTCCTGCCAGTTGTCCCAGTAGTTGTATTCCAAATACCCTATCATAGATTAGCAAGTGTTTCTAGTTCTTCATCACTTTGGTGTTCCAATAATTCCAGAGCCTTGGTTTTACATGACTTTCACTGTAGCCAAAACCTCTTCCTTTGTTTTTTGCTCATTTGCTACCACTGAAAATAACTCAATGTCAACAATTTTTATATGGTACAGTGACTCATGTAGTCTTTCCATTTTCTTTCGATGTTTAATGCTATATTCAAGATTTTGCTCATACAATTTTTCAATATCGCAGCACAAAGTTTGAACTGTTTCTTCAGCTTTTCAAGTTTAAGATATGCTGAGTATGTGCTTTCTTTTGGATTTTCTAACTCTAGATCTTTGCATATTTCATTATAATATTTTAGTTTATCTTCTCCAAGTGTCCTTTGAAATTTACTATTTAGCTATTTTGTTTCCACATATTTTCCATGTGTGTTAGTCTATGATTATCAAATTTCAGAGTATCTTCTGACATCCACTTTGATCTTTTATTTCATTCCTGTCTTTTGAGTGACCTTTTGCTTTCTTCATGTACGATGTTCTTATAAATAAAATCTAACTTGAAATGTTCTCCAAATTCAGATATTTTCTCTGTGGGCTTGTATTCCTTCTCTTCAACTTCAACCTGAATTTACATATGAGTAATTGATGTCCTGTTTCATGGTCCGATCCTGGCTTGGTTTGAGCTGCTGATGCTAAACTTCTCCAATATCTCATCCCACAGATGTAGTCAATTTGATTGTATGGATCTTATCTGAGGCATTCCAAGTTCACAGATCCTTTTTGTCCTGTTGAAAATGGGCATTTGGGGTAAAGAAGTCTTTCAAAATGCTGCCATGTGATCTCTAGCTTAATTTCTATCACCAGGTCCATATTTTCCAACTAATATAACTTTTTCATTGCTTCCAATTTTTGCATTCCAATTACCAATAATTATCAATAAATTGTGATTGCACATTTGATCAAAATCAGACTAAAAATGTTGGTGTTCTTCAATTTCTTTGTCACTAGCTTTTGTGGTTTGTGCATAAATTTTAATAACAGTTGTATCAATTGAATTTTCTACCAGAGGGATAGATATAATCCTATCACAGACAGCCTTGTTCTTAAAGGGAGATCTTGAAATGTTTTCATCAAGAATGAATGCACTATTATACCTCCTGATTATTTCATTCCCAATGTAGTAAACCCTATGATTTTATTATTTAAAATGGCCAATACCAGTCATTTCAACTCACTAATGCCTGGAACATCAATATTTATGCATTCCATGTCATTTTTTACCAATTCCAATTTTCTAAGACTAATATGTTCCAAGTTCTGATCATTAGCTTGTGTTTGTAACTGTTTCTTCTCATTTTGCTCAATGTCCCACTAGCAAATTCAAGTCACAAAAACTATACTCCCACAGGTTTTACTCCATACCTAACATTATGGTTGACTCTTCTTTAAGCAAGCAGTAATTCTTTAATTATATTTTGAGTCCTAGGAATTATGCCTTCGGTTCTGGGAATTCATATTTTGACATCTCCAACAATTATCTGCTTCTTTTCTTTTAAGAGCAGTATCTGACAATGTTTTGATTCTCTCCATAATGTTTTCAGTAACTAATTCTTCGGATGTGAACAGCCTATTCCTTTTTCATAGTTTGTTCCTAGTCTGGATAATTCACTGAACTCTCTTCACTTTGGGTAAGCATGCTGGCATTGGAAATGCCAGTGACATAACTTCTAGCATCACAATACCACATGAGTCACCACAATATGAAAAACTGAGAGACAAATCATAGACTAATATGTAGTTGTAAATAGCTTAAATATGTTATGCTTTAAATTTGATGAAAATTTCACAGTAACATTTTTATACTATATTTCTTTACTGAATTACTATAGCCATTTTTATTTTTCTCCATCTCTTCTTTAAATTGTGACTTCATTCTCAAAAAGTTATTGATAGAGATTTACAATTACTAATTACCAGAATACTGTAACTAAAATATCAGAAATCTCAATAGAAATCAGTGATCATAAGAAACAACAGCAAGAAAAACAGAAACAAGCAGCAAGAAAAAATATAGTGCATACTTAAATATATACAGATGAACCTATCTAAGTCAAAAAGCCATGGTCAAATTCAATAAAAGTGACAGTTCTGACTAGAGAATGCTAACAGGCTCAAAAAATCAACTGACATATCACTTTTGCTCTCTAGTATGTTAATCTATGTAACCAAGGCCTACTAAAATGTTTCTGTTGTTATAATTAACTATTTTGGCAAAAATGAATAACTGTATGTTGATATATTGCACAATAATTCCTTAGATGGTCTTTGTGGTGAAATCGCTCTGGAAATATAGTCCTTCCACAATTCCTTTTCTAGTGATCTTATTGGTAATATTTTAGCTTTTGAGTTGTGAATAATTAGATAAATATCTCATTCAAAACTCACTGTCATCAAGTCAATCCCTATGCATACAAATCCTATTGAACAGAGTTTAATGGCCCCTTTGGATTTCCAAGACGTTAAATCTTTTTTTTTTTTAATTTATTGGGGGTGGGAGGGGGCATCTGGTGGGAGTGGGAGGCCCAGCATTGCTCCTGGAGAACTGCTGCTGGATTTGAACTGCCAACCCAGTGGGCCGCAGTTCTGCACTCAACCACTACACCCCTAGGGCTCAGCCTAGACCTTAAATCTTCACAAAAGCAGATAGCCTTATCATTGCCATTGTTGATGTACTCAAGTTGACTCTGACCCACAGTGGTCCCACTTCATACTTACAAAGCTCAAACGCAATGGTTAAGTAACATCTTTTGGTAGTGCATTATTTCAAATATTGGTATTTCTTCCTCATGGGTCAGTTCATTTCTTCTCTAGTTGTCTTCTCTAATTATCACCTTCTGACATAATATTCAAGGAGTTTAGTCGCACTTTGAAGGGGAAATGAAGGGCTGTGTGCTATAAAAATATTACAGTTTTAGAAGTCCTGTGGTTGCTTTCAATTGGAACTGACTAATGGCAATGGATTAAACTACCTATTTTTTGACATAAATTCTTCAAAACGTTTTATAAAACCAAAGACCAATTTAAAACAATAGATAATACATGTATATCATGAGTACCCAGATATGTGTTCATTTGTATACTGGAGTAAAGTTCAACATAATTTTTAAAGTTCTACAATATGATTTTGCAAATGATTACTTGACTAGGATGTAGAGTATGTCAACATTTTTAATAAAATAAAAATTATGATTTATAAATTCTATATTGTTTTAACTATATGTTCACTTCTTAAATAATGAAGGAAAATGAAAAGCATTGTCAACTAACATTAATTGCTATTGCCATTTAAATTTAAATTGAAAATATAACTCCATTGCTCTAATTTCCAATGAAAATAATGTAGTTGTTGAGTGTTGTTGAGTTTATTCTGATCCTTAGTAAAAAAATAGCAAAACACTGCCTACTACTGCCTACCATGCTTGCAATTCTTTTTTCTTTTTTTCTTTAATTCTTGATACTTACCAACCATGATATTCTTATCTAGGGACTGGCTCTCCCTAAAAACAAAGAACTTGAGAAAAAATGTTCTCTTGATGCTTCAAAGGAGTGTCTGGCTGTACTTTTTCCATTACAAATTAATTCATTTTTCCGGTAGTACATGATATCTTCAATATCTTTGGCAACAACCTAACTCATTTCTTCAAATGGCAATTACAAGGCATAAATAATTTAAGATATTTTATTATAGTTATTGAAACATAAGACTAGATCTCAGATAAAAATGGAATTCAATGGGAGTAATATATAACAAATTTAATTATTATTTCACCATTTACTTTGGATTACCAATATTAATATTGTCATTAAGATTTCAAAGAATTAAATGCTACAGAATGACAGAATTTACACTTAAGTAAGAAAACATATTTAAGGGCTGAGCCCCGGTGGCGTGGTTGTTGCGTGAGGGACTGCGGCCCACTGGGTTGGAGGTTCAAATGCAGCAGCAAGGCTGGGCCTCCTACTCCCACCACTAAAAGGCAGTGATGCCACAAAAAATAAAAAAGAAAACATATTTAAGTGGCAAATTGATTTCAGACGTGTAAACACAATTTTGTAATGAGTGGACGTCTTAGAATAAATAGTTCTGTAAGATCTGGATACATCTATCAACTAAGTGAACATGCCATATATCATTTACAAAAATTAGTTTAAAAGGAGCCATGCTAAATACTGTAAAATATAAAACTATAATACTTCTAGAAGGAAAAATTTAAATAAAGCCTTCTAATCTGAGATAAAACTTTGTAATACAGTTATTCTATATTTAAAAAGAAACTTTGTATGGCTTAAAAGGAAAAAAATTAAAGGATAATACAAACTTATAGAGTATATGGCCACCAAAAAAACATATACAAGGTGGTAACTTCAGCACCTTCCAAAGAGCTTGCACTATAAGGGAGATGCTGCACTCCCTGAAAGTGAGATAATAACTCCAAAGCTGTTTGTACAAAGTTCTTGAAGTAGGAAATCAACAACACTTGCTGACAGATGTCCCTTTATCATCTAGTATGATCTGCTTCTGTGCAGGCTTCTCATCCTAGCACAACCAAGCTGCCTTTGCTGCGGAAGAAACACAGTGAGCAAATCGGCTTCCCCCCTCTGGACCCTGGAAGCCCTGAGCGCACAGCACATCACGTAGGTAGGTCGGGGTAGTTTTCCCTTTCTTTCCTAATACCTTTCCAGAGCACAGAGCACTACCCCTAACGTATCCTTACGCCCCTCATGTGACAAATACATATGGAAAATAACACTATCAAAGACGGTTTTATTTTTTACTTCATCTTATTTTATTGTTTTTGTCCCCTTGACCTAATATATATAGTCCTAATGGCAAATTGGGTTAGACACTGAGCTGCCAACAAAATTAAAGGTACAAAACCACCAGCCGCGCAATAGGAAAACCAGGAAGCTTTGTACTCCCCGAAAGAGTTACAGTCTCAGAAATCCACAGGAACAGTTTGCCTTTTCCCAAAGAGTCAGCAGAGGAAGAATCAATTATCTCATTGTGCTCTTGCTGCTTTTCCTTGTGAACTATATCTCCATGAAACCTATTAATTCTGAATATCCCTTTTAAAATATATTTTTCCAATATTTTGACAAATCTTTTGTTTCTCCAGATGGCCACTTACAATTACTCCTATTATTACTATCATTGCTTTTATTTAATTGTCGATTCTTACTCTTGCCCTAATTCCTATACTTCCTACTATACCTCTCCCACATAAGTGACAGAGCCCACTACCCCTACATGACCAAACAAGACACACCACGAAAAGCGGCAGCACAACATTGAGGACACAGCAGCCAATATGAGTATACCAACAAATCAAGAAAAACAAGTGAGTGCTAATTCCTAAGAACAATAACAGGAATTGGAAAAACTAAAATTCTTAAGACAAAAGGAAAACCAGAAGATAAACAATGAGGAATGAACATGGTAAAAGACCTAAGGAATGGAATGATTAAAAAGTGAAAAATTGAATCAATGGGCCAGAAGAGTGGTTCTAGACCTGTGGGTCCTGACCCCAATAGGGGTGGAACTACCAACTTTCACAATGTCAATCCATAATAGTAACAAAATTGCAATTATGAAGTAGCAATGAAAATAATTTTATGGTTAGAGTTTCACCACAACATGAGAAACTGTATTAAGGGTCGAGGTATTAAGAAGGTTGACAAAGACTGAGTTAGATGATAATAATTGAATAAAACTGAGGAGAGAAACAATCAACAATAAAAACAAAGGAATCTTAAGAAAGTCTGAGAAAGTTTGGGGACACTGTCAAAAATGGAATCCCAGAACAAGAAGCAACAAACACAAAAGGTTACAGACAAAATAGTATGTGATATCATGAAAGAAAATTATGCCATCACATCAAAAGGAGGAAAAAATAACTGTTCAGAAAGTTATTCTTAAGCAAGCAATATAGGACGCCCCCCCGCCTCAAAAAAATTGCAACATATTACAATCACAATCTAATTTCAAGGAAAATAGAATCCTACAGGGAGTTAGATCAAAAAGGTTGATCATCTACAAAGGAAACCTGATAAAGATGACCTTAGATTTTTTAGATAAAATTATACAGATAGAAAGACAAAAAACATTGTATAAATGGTATGTATACAATTTAGAGGGGGGGAGGATACAAATAAAATCCCACATCAAAGAATTTTATATACGGGAAAATTATCCTTAAAGAAGACACAATGGTATTTCCACACAAATAAAAGCTAAAGGAAATTGTTAAAACAAAAGTGGCATTATGAAAAATATTAACCAAATCACTATGGGCACAGAATTAACAATAGCAGACAAATCTGTGAGTGTTACACAAGATATCAACATTCAGAAACTGAAACAATTAAAGCAGCATTCAGAAAAATAAATTAAGGAGTAATAAAACCAGAACTTACGCCACACAAAAAATGGAAAATGAACCAAACAGACAAACAAAATGAGAGCAACAATCCCCCGTATATCAATAATGATATTCAATGACAATGATAGAAGGCATCAATCAAAAGATGCATGCACTGTTATCAAGTCAATGCCTACATGGCAAACAAGACATTATGTGCTATCTTAAGCTCAAAGATAAAAATAGACAAAAATGACAATGAAAAATCTAACAAGCCAAATGAAACCAAAAATGGCAAAAATGGTAATATTTTTCTTTGAGAAAATAGACTTCAAGTAAAATAGCAGTGAAGTAAGAATGCACACACTACATAATGAGTAAAGAACAATACAACTGAAACATATAGCAATAACAAACATATGCATGCTGAGTGAAATATCCTGGGAATACATAAATCAAATTTGCACAGAGTTGGAAATATAGATAAGTAGCTCTCTATAATAAAATGATAGCAATACCTCTAAAAGACATATACCATAACTCTGTGAATTCTAGCTCCAGAAACAGATCATTTATTTCTTATGACATGACTCATATGTCTTATGATAGACATACCCTTGTGAAGAGATCACTGGATATATGGGTGTGATAGCAAAATGTGGTGAAGAAACCAGATGGGGCCCAACTATTAGAAAGGATAATATGTGGAATCTTAAAGGATTGTCTTAAAACAATTAGTTATCTAAATGAGGAGTCAACTAAGACCACATGTAAAAAACACATGAGCTGGTATGAATCAAGAATTGTAAATAATACAATATAGTTTAAATTATGAACACCCAGTGTGCAGAAGGCCGCAGATGATATTGCAAGTCCCAAATGCATTTGCAGGGTACACACATGGCTTAAACCTACAGTGACTCCACTGTGACCATAATCCAAGGATATGAATAGCTTTGCTATTAAAGAGAAAGCACGGTAAAATATATTATGTCAGATGCAGTTAGGTCAAAGTGTTGCATTTTATTATTTAATCTCCCTTTGAACCACTTTAAAGTTATTTCAGTTTTTAAAACTGTCTGCGTTTTTTCCAATTGATATTTTTCTGTTTTGTCTAGTCATTGTTGTTAGTTTATGATTTGCTTCCTGTTTGTGTTTTGCATGATTTTATATGTATAAAATCCAGCAGAGGTAAATCTATTGAGACAGTATCAGTACATTTACCTAGGAGTATGAAAGGATTGGAAGGGAAGGGGGCCCTTATAACAATGTGTATGAGAAGAAATTGTTCTCAAATTGTGGTGATGATTGTACAGTTGTTGACTGTTGGAGAAACCATCAATTGCTCATATGCAAGTTCAGATTGAACTGAAGAATTAAAACAGGTCCACAGAATTTCAAAATATGCCCTTGAGTAAATACCACTAAAATATCAAGACCATCTCAAGTATAAATTTGCTGCATTGAACAATAATGACAGAAGACCTAATGAGCTATGGGGTGACATCAAGAACGCCATACATTATCAAAGGAAAATGTCGATTCTGGTCAAGATGGCCCTGAGGTAAGCTGCCCAAACAGGGAGCTCAGGTAGGTCTGGTGTCCGGGAGGTCAAGTGAAAGCTTTCTGGCTAGTGGAAAGGTCCCTACCACGGGTTTTCCCTGCCCAGGAGGGGACCCTCTCCTGCACCTGCTTTGTCGCAAGCCCCAGAGACCTGGGTCCATATGTCAGGAATTTCCCACCAGCGGGCGAAATTTGCGTGCCTTGCCAACAGTCAGTGCCATCACCCATCCACCGCCTGACCTGCGCTCTGCTCCATGAGCAGGATGGCATCTTAGAGCTCCCCAAGGCTGGAATAGAACACCTCACAGCAGCGGTCCACTCTCGGACCCCACCTGAGCTAGCTGAGTGTCTCCCATGAATCCCTTCTGTTCAAGGGGATAGTGGCGACTCCATCTGCAGGCTCAGCTCTCTCCCTGCAGCCACCCAGGGCCCTGCAGCCACCCAGGGCCCAGGGCCGAACCCCCAGCATTTTAGATTGCCTGTAGCCGGTACATTCAGCACCAGTGCTGGACCACTTCCAGCCCACAGGCAGTCATGCTTGCTTGATCAGTGGGGTCCCAGCCCCACCATTACAGGGACCCCATCCATAAGGAAGAGCTCTGCACTCCCGGTGCACCAATTACCTTGCAATCTGAGATCCAGGAAGCCAAGTAGCCTGCTGCACAAACACGCCTGGAACAGAGAGCCAGATGGGAGTTTTTCAAGCTTGCCGCCCCAGGGCTCTGTGCCAGATCTAGGCTGCCCTCGTGCTGCCCTGTCCTAGCGCCTGAGTCTGAGTGGACACAGGGAGACTGGTTGCCTGGTGCTGGGACTATAGCTTATTGCCTTGATTGAATGGGAGGGTCTACTGGGGGGGTGGGAGGGAGGGACGGCTATTCAACATAGGAGTCTGTGTGCATGGGAGTCTGTGTGGGCACAAAGGGGGCAGTTGCTAGGTGCCAGGAGCTTGGATTTTTGTCTGCCATCACCTCGTGGGAGCTGGGACCCTGCTGCTTTAGTTAGCGCAGGAGTCGGGGTAGACAAGTGTGCAGTTGCCTGGTGCCAGGGCTATAATTCATCGCCCAGGGAGCTGGGAGCATGCTGGAGTCTGGGAAGACACAAAGCGGCCAATCGCCTGATGCTGGGGCCTAAACTCATTGCCGGCAGCCTCTATGCGGGAGCTGGGAATCTGTCACTTTCCCTTAGAGCAAAAGTCTGTGTGGTGACAGTCCTACAGGGAAAACTTGCGGAGTGCAGACCTCTGCCATCTGCAGGCCCGCTGTTTGCTGTGCCTGGAACTGCGTGATAGCAGAGCCATCAGCCAGGGTCTTACAGGCCAGTCCGAGCTTGCCTCACCCAGAGCCACGGACTGGGTCTTTGCAAGCTCACGCCGTGAGTGGATCAGTGGAGATTGCATCCCGAGCCCAAGCATATCCCTTCCTCAAACTAAACCTAGGCCCAGAAATACAGGATCACGGACCAAGATCTGGGAGTTCACTCAGCCCAGAGGGGGTCACACCTCCTTAGGATCGAACAGCATCGCCACCCACCCAGTGAACTCTTATTGTCCTAACACTAGACTAGAACTATCTATACGTCAGATTGAGTTCCCCAAAGTTGCTTCCATTGGTGATGGCCACCTCTTACCATTGCTGATCTTTGAGTCAACATGGTACCCGCCTACACAGGCACTGAACCAATCTCCAGAGTAGACCACAGGCAGCACATGAAAACATCATTGCCAATCACACTGTGAACATGCACAAGGCCTATTTGTCTCCCAGAAACATGGCACCCATCTCTTTGAAATCAGCACATAAACAACAGCATACCACATCACTCCTAATAAGTAAACAAGGAAGACAAACCACATCAACAAAACTAAGGACACTCATAGAAGAATCTGATGTGGATCTGCCATAAGAAGTAATTTTCAGAAGATTGCTTCAAGTAATATAGGAGATGAGGGAAGCTACACAGATAAAGGATGCAACAATAGAGGGGATGAAGTCCACAATAGAGGGAATGAAGTTCAAGCACCAAAGGGAAATATAGGAACTAGCAGAGGAAATAGCAGAAGCCTCACACAAGATCAATGATTTAACGAAAACATTAGAGGAAGCTAAGACCCATATTATTTATCTTGAAGACAATCAGACTGACCTTAGCAAGCAAGAAAGAAAAGCAAACAAAATAATAAAAGAGGCAAAAAAAAACCCTGAAATCAATGAGCGATGCTATAAAAAGGGAAAATATATGAATTATTGGCCTACCAGAACAAGGTACAGTGAACATCTAATTTAACAAGGGAATTTCTGGGAGAAAATTTCCCCATCCTAATGAATGAGAACCAGTCATTCATACAGGAAACAGAGAGGACAGGAAGTAGACTAAACTCCAGGAAGACCTCACCAGGGCGTATAATAGTTAAAGTATCCAACTTCAAGAAAAAAGAGAAAATCCTGAAAGCAGCTAGAGAAAGGGGGGTGATCACATACAAGGGCTCTCAGGTAAGAATATGTGCAGACCTTTCAATAGAAACTATGAAGAGGAGAAGGGATTGGACCAATATCTTCCAGAAGCTGAAAGAAAACAACACCTCCCCTAGAATGCATTACCCTGAAAAATTGCCTATTGATAAAAGGAGAGAAAAGGGTTTTCCAAGACTAGGAAACACTTACAGGAATATTCTGTGAGACACCCAGGCCTGAGGAAGATCCTTTCTGACTTACTATGGTCAGAACCAATGTCAATCTCAATGTCAATCTCCAAGAGCCACAGAAGAAAAACATGGCAATAAAGAAGCCCCCCCAAAAAAACACAACAGCAATAAAAATGGTGACAGGAAATCACCCAAATCAAAAGTCATGAGATGTCAGCTATGAATCCACTGATTGGGAAAATAACTCTAAAGGTCAACAGACTTAACTCCAACCTTAAAATAAAAAGGTTGGCATACTGGCTTGGAAAACATAATTCATCGATCAGTTTTCTTCAGAAAACTCATCTTAAGTTCACAGACAAGAATATATCAGGCAAATAGTGACTCAAAAAAAGCAGGAGTCGCAATTCTAATCTCAGACAAAACTGGTCTCAAGGTTCAAGTCATGAAAAGAGATAAGAAGGGACACTTTATAATGTTCAAAGTATCACATCATCCGGAACCCATGAGCATAATAAACATATGTACCAAATGAGAGATGAGCGAAATTTGTTAAAAAGACTATTCAGAACATGAAAAAAATGTTACAGCCTCAACAATCATAGTAGGGGACTTTAATACACCACCACTCTTAGAGAAAGACATATCTTTGGGAAGGAAGAAAAGACTATAGAGCAAAACACTACAATGAGGCAACTAAATGTGATAGACATATTTAGAATTTTCCACCCAAATACAAAAAAATGACACATTCTGCTCAAGTCCACAAAGCATGTTTTTGAAAATTGACCACATACTGGGACATAAGTAAAATCTAAATAAATTCAAACACATAGAGATTATATGGACGTCTTTCTCTGATTACCATGCCACAAAGTTAGAGATTAATAAAAGGACCATCAGTAAAAGAAGCACAAACAGTTGGAGGGTGAATAATAAGCTTCTGTCATGAATGGGTATTGACCCAGATTAGACAGGAAATCAAAAAGTTTCTAGAAGTTAATGAGAAGGAGAATACTTCATATCAAAACCTCATGAAAGGTAACTTGATTGCAATAGGGGCATATATGAAAAAGGAAGAGATACTTATGACAGATATGTTCTCACAAATGTTCCAACAACTAGAACAGAGTCAACAGAATAATTCCTCCAAGAGCAAAAGAAAATATAATAATAAAAATCAGGGCAGAATTGAAACACTGGGAAGATAAAAAAAATGCAGAATATTAAAGCAGTAAACAGCTGGTTATTTGAAAAGATCAACAGAATTGACAGGATGCTGGCAAACCTAATCAAATAAAGGAAAGAGCAAGCAACAGCATACAGGATGAGGAATTAAACAGGGGAAACCACAACAGGCCCTAAGGAGATTAAAAGGCTAATCACTATGTACTATGAAAGATTGTACTCCAATGAGTCCAACAATGTGGAAGACCTGGACAAATACCTGGAAAAACACTCTCTCCCTAGACTATCAAAGATAGAGGTCAAGAACCTAAGCAACTCATAAGAAGAGAAGAAATAAATATGATTGTCAAGAAGATACCAATAAAAAGCTCCTGGACCAGATGGTTTCAAAAGTATATAAAACATATAATCCATCAGGATCAGGAATCAATCAAGATTCATCCCAGGGGTGCATTGATAGTTTAACATCCATAAATTCATCAATATTATATGCCACTTTGATAAGATTAATTATAGGAAGCATATGATAATATCTATAGACGCAGAGAAAGCATTTGACAACATCCAGCACCCTTACCTAATTAATCTGTTCAGGAGGATAGGAATGGAAGAGTACTTCCTCAAGTTAATACAAGCTATCTATGAAAGGCCGACAGCTAAGATCATAGTCAATGGAGAAAAGTCTAAACCAATCCCACTGAAAAAGAGTACAAGAAATGGATGCCCCTCATCCCCACTATTATTCAATATTGTACAGGAGGTGTTAGCTAATAACATAAGACAATGGAAAGACATCAAAGGTATCCAAATGTGAAAGGATGAGGTGAAATTATCATTATTTGCTGAAGACATGATTCTGTACATCGAAAATCTCAAAAGCTCCACAACCAAAGTACTAACAGTGATAGAGGAATATGGAAGAGTGGCAGGATACAAGATTAACAGACAGAAGTCAATTGGTTTGCTGTTTTCATCTGACAAGACCATGGAAGAGGAGATAAAGAAGGTGGCACCATTCACAATAGCCAACAATAAATTGAAATATCTAGGGATATATCTAAGCAAAAAACCAAAAGACCTGTACAAGGAAACTACAAAACTCTATTACAGGAAACAAAAAGCGACCTCCACAAATGGAGGAATATCCCATGCTCATGGATTGGGAGACTCAATATATCAATGAACTCTATCCTACCCAGGTTACTTTATCAGTTTAATGCTATCCAGATTCAAATACCAACAAACTTCTTCAGAGAACTAGAAAAACTGACCACCAATTTCATATGGTAAGGGAAGAAGGCCAGAATTAGCAGAGATCTCCTCAAGGAGGACACCATCAGAGGGCTGGCTTTACCTGACTTTCACACTTACTACAAGCCACAGTGGTCAAAACAGCATGGTACTGGCATAATGACAGATACACAGACCAATGGAAAAGAATAGAAAACCCAGAAATATAACCATTAGCATGTCAACACCTGATTTTCAACAAAGTCCCCCAAAGAATCAAGTGGGAGGGCAATGCCCTATTTAACAAA
>PVJH01039076.1:0-16690 GCA_004026705.1 Nesogale talazaci
GATTACTTTTTTTCTACACAGGAAGGAAGCACTCGGGACCTGCAGCTTCACAGAGCCAGTCAACCTGTATCCTAACCTGAGACTAACTGAACTTTGGAATTCCATTTTACCTTTCTGAAAGACAGATTCTACGGAAGACCAAACACCCATTAACAATAAAGGCAGTACTTAGCTGTGAAGAACTTAGGCTATGGAGACAGAGTACTGGGTTTAATTCCTGTGCATGAGTTTCCTATTGCGGCTGTAACAAAACTGCTGCAAGCTTAGTATCTTAATGTGGTACAATTTTATTATCGTATAGTTCAGTAGACCAGAAGGGCTCAAATTAAAGCATTGGTTGGTATCTTGCTTACCTAATACTGCTATGGCCAATACCACAAAAATACACTCAACCTCTTACAACGTCTGAGGCTCACTGACTTCCACTGAATCAATGCTGAGCTCAACCTCCCTGTGCACTGGAACTATTTACATGAAGAGGAAGCCCAGCTTGTCTTCCAAGGAGCTGCTGGTAGTTCCAAACTGCTGACCGTGTGGATAGCAGTCCAACGAGCAACCTCTAGGCCACCAGAGCGCCTACATTTATTAGGCAAGAAGGCTGAATTCAGATTGCTAGCTCTAGGAATAGCCTCCCCTACTCCCCCACCCCCACCATTCACCTCTGGGGATAGGTCCTTGTCTCCTTTCACCATCTGTAGACTCAACATCCCTTGGTGCGTTCCATGTATCTTGGCATCAATCTACTCTGGAGTCTAAGAGTTCATGCTCCACTTCATATTCTTTCTTTTTGGTCTGTCTTACTTCTGCGAACGTCTCTCATTTTATCGCATATAAAATAAAGGGTGTTGTAGGCCGTAACCTAATCACATCCTTAATCCTCCTATTGGTGTATTACATCATAGGGGATCATGACAGAACCACTAAGCCACTGATAATCAAGGTCCAGAGAACTCCTCATAGGGGAAAGCTCAATTAAATGCACGATAGCAGGTCTGTGCTCCTGAAGGCTGGAGGAGAGAGCTATTTCCTCATGCTTTCCTGCTTATAGAGGTCACCTGCATTCTCTGGCTTGTGGACCCACAGTGGTGACTTAAGTGCTCACCCTGTCCTTTCTCTGGTTCTCTCACTCTGGCTAGGAAAGGTCTTATGTGATTTAACTTGGTCCCCTTCTGATCTAAAATCCTTGACTTAATCACATTGGCAAAATCATTTTTGCCAGGAAAGGTTCCAGGGATTAGGACAGACATTTTCCAGGTGATGACCTGACTTTCTGGAACTTCCATTTTAGTAAAGTGAAGAAGCCACGCATACTACCCCAGTCTGCACACCTATGTGCAGGGTCCTTGTGGAACCCCACGTGGGCCACCTGTCTGGGATTGGAGGTCCCACAGCACAGGCCCTGTAGCAGCTTCTCCTCGCCTCCTTTTCCAGCGCAGTGACAGTGGGGAAGGGCAAGGGAGTGTCACTAGAAAGTAGGTCATTCTTCCAGTTAAGGTTAAATGGAAAATGAAAGGGTCTCTTAAAAGGCTTAGAAAGCTTTGTAGGCCGTACCCCTCAAACATTAACACATATATGAACTGGGGGCTGTTTTCTTTCTTACAGCCAGCAGAACAAACACCCTGCAACTCCACGTAGCAAAACCAATGAACCTCATGAGCTTGATGGTACAAGAATGACGCCAGACACCCAAGGGAACACAGGGCCCAGATCCATTGATGTCAAGTTCAAAGCTGAGCACAGCTCACCTCTGCTGTGAAAAGTCAGGGCACTGGCCTTGTCTGTGAGGGGACAGGAAGGGGACCAGAATCTGAGGTGGTGCGGGTCATGATCTGTTTCGTTATCCAATTCCAGAACTGTGCTCAGTCTGGGAACACTTAACAAGCCGTAAACTTACCGACACTTGGGCACTTCCTGGAAGTATACTACACTCTAATGCAAAGGTAAAACAAGCAAAAGAAAGATAAGCACTTATACAAATACCGCACAGAGGCCCCTAAGGTACCATGGGGAAACTGAGCAAAGATTAAGGTTGATCCAGGCAGTAGAGAGAGAAGTGAGGTCAGCAACTGGGCAGTCTTCCCCTTGGCCTTTCAAGTTCAGCGCACGTGAGGCTGCTCCAGCACTAATTACATTCTTTACAAACCCTGGGGGAAAACTTTTTTTTTTTTAATTTACTTTTGCCATAGAGGCACCTTTCTATTTCAAGTGAAAGGTGCCTTGTCTCCCTCCGACACACCTGAAACAACAGAGCAACACTGTCCGAGACCCACATCTGCTTCATTTTCTCTCAGACACAGTGGAAAATATGCCACAATAATAAACCCTTTTCCGTCCTGGCCAGCTGGGAAATAACGTTATGATGGGAGTGACATCATGGGCTCCGCTCCCCGCCGACGGCCGCGCCTGCAGGGATGTCAGCACCACTCCTTGGCACCGAGCCACCCTTCCGAGACGCAGAATGGTCTTTGAGAGGCATGGCATTCCAAAAATGAACTGGCAGTCAGTGACACTGTTGGACGCCAATTGTGCCCCCCTCCCAAATGATATATTTAAACCCTAACCCCACCCCCCACCCCCCGCTTTGTCTCTGTGAAGGGGACCTCATCTGAGGAAAGGAAAGGGTCTTTCTTTTAAGATATTATCAGTTAAGTTATTCCCCTGGTAGTTAGTCTGCGGAGAACAGAGGTGGAGTCACACACAATGGGAAGGCATCAGATAAGCAAGCAAATTCAGCCACCAAACAAAAGCCAAAGGTGGCAGCAGCAGCAGCGACAGCTGTTCTCTCACAACCCTTGAGGACCTCACATGATTGAGACCCGATGGAGAGTTTTAGCCCCCAGCACTGTGAGGCCTCAAAACCTCTCACACTGCGGGGGCACCTAGAGGACATTTTGCTCAGTGAAATAAGCCAACCACAAAAGGGCAAATACTCTATGATCACACTTTATTAGAAGGCAAGAATAGCTGTAAGACAGTCTGGGGAGATGGCTTCAAAAAGTTAATGGAAAACTAGAAGGAAACGAAATGGAGTTCTTTCATCCTAGCCCATGGCATGCCTTTCAGACTGAGAGGACTGCAGAGTCTGAGTCACTAGAACCACGGCCACTGCTGCATCCACAAGCACTGATGCACCAGGGAGGTCGGGGGAATGCCAGTGGCAGGCATCACCACAGGATTGACTTCGACAAGTCCCATCCGCGCTACTTTGGACAAGTCAGTAGGGCATTGTCACCAGAAAAGGAACCAAGCTTCTGCCCAACTGTCAGCCTTGGGAAACTGTGGACTTCTGCTAGTGAGCAGACAATGGTGGGCGCTGCCACAAAGAAACCAGGAACTGCTCCCATCCTGGATGTGGTGGAGCCTGTTCCGACCAGGTTCTGGGGAAGGAGAGGGCGACTCTGTCTTCATGGGGCCAGATGTTCGGTAGAGGAGCCTAGGAGAAGATGAAGGGCTCTCGAGTGGGGCCAGGCGGGACTGTGGCCTGGTGGTTGGAAGCTTTGTGAAGGTTTCATTAACTGTTACATGTTTCTTCCCTTAGAAAAAAACATGGGATTTTTCCATGAATTTTTTGAAGTCCCTTCAATGAGTATATGAGAAACCAATACTCATTGGTGGTAGCGGGGTAGAGGAGAATAAGGAAAATGCTCTTGAGATAGAAAAAACTTGTCATTTTTTTGTGGTTATCAAGTTAGCACAGAATGTAGGTGAAGTGCATAATGCTTGATTAAGGTCAACAATATCATTAAGAAGTGCATGAGAGAAAAGAATGTTTTGGGTAAAAGGATACAACCAATATAATCTTTTTTTACAACCAGTATAATTTTATGACAACACCAAAAATATGTTTATGGTAACACACAGATAAGAATATATGGTTATATAGGTGTGCCCAGATAGGTGTAGCTATAGGCATATGTATACATGTATACATGCATATATACGTGTACCTAGGCATATGTGTATATTTGTGCACACATTTTACTAATTTTTTAATAAACCACACAGGGGACATAGGTGCAGATACTTCCAAGTCAATCAATACACCTTGTGCAGTTGGTTTGCTGGCTCTGAAGGCTTAGTGTAGGAAAACTCAGGTGACCGGCATTCTGTAATCCATCAACTGTAAACCACAGGCTTCACATCCTGAACTGGTGAGTAGCACCTGGCATCTGAAAAGTCTGATGGAGCTACTCTTTTCAACCTGCTTAAGCCAGTGAATTGTATGACGTGTGAATGTTACATCAATAAAACTGCTAAAATTAGTTTTAAAGATTAAGACTGTGGGTAGCCATCTCATAGATGTAGTAGTGAAGTGTAAGAGATATAATTAGGGGTCTTTATTAGTCAAGAAAGAATGAAAACAGGGCAGAAAATGTACAACATAGGTTCCCAAACATATCTGGCCTGCTGCTCTGTTTTCAGAAAAAATAATACAAAATTTTTTTCAGCACCCCCTAGAAATTAAAAACTTTTGTATGATAGCCCATAATCCAGGATAAAGTGGAAGCATTACCCACTTCGGGAAACACTAATGTACACGAACTGCAGCCTCATCTTCCTTGATACCAGAAGAGATAGACTGTGGCCCAACTATCATTAGTGACTTTTCTGATCAGGGCCACAATTGATAGATCCTGATAGAATGGGAGACAAATGTGGACAGGAATCCCAGATCACTTAAAAGCCCACAATTACTGTTCTGGTAGGGAATCGAGGGCTCCGTAAGAATTTTGTCCTGACTTTTGCTCTTAAAACCTTAGACCCAAATTACCCTTCCTACAAAATCACATTTTTGCTAAATAAGAGATTGGTTCATGAATTAATTACCCATGAGTAACAAGCGCCTTTGAAAAGGCATCCGTCAGAGAGTGAGTGGTTGAAAAGCAAGATGAACTGATGGAAAGCAAAGATGGGAAGGTACAGGGCATGGAGACGAGACGGAGAGAATCTCGACCCACTGTGGGCAATGTAACAAATTCTATTTGTGCAGAAGTTGATCACTGGGGACCTAAGTTGCAATGTGCACGTTCACAATCAACACAATAAACTATTATTTAAAAAAATGAGAGAGAGGGGAGAGCCCGTTTTAACTACTTCTAAAGATGGGAGGCTAGGGGCCACGAACAGGGTAGTAGTGGGTCCCAGAAGAGGGTTTAGTGCTTCCCCACCATCACTAGAAGGTACTTCAACAGGGACCTCAATTAATAATAATAACAGCACCAAGAGTAGGAGTAATAATAAAAAAAAAACAAACCCAATCCCATTGCCTTAGACTCTTCTTATCAAAGCTGTTGATGTTTTCTTCTTTCTATTTGAAAGGAAAATACTACCATTTTATTAATCAGACACACAATACTGTATGGGGACAGTGGTGGGTTCAGGAGTAGAATTCTCCCATTCCATGTGAGAGACCAATTAAATGAGTTCAGGTACCGGCTCGTGCAGTCACCACCCATCTATCAGTGGGGCCTGCATGGTATTAAAATGTTGAGTAGACTTTAATGTGGCTTTCAGATGGTCTTTAGTGTGACTTCAGATGGTCTAGAAAGAAAGATTTGACAATCTACTTCTGAAATTCAGCCAGTATAGTCCGATGAAGAATCAGCTACGAGGGTGGAGTAGATCCAGGCCAGGAGTTTCCACGAAGTCAGGAAGGGCCTTCAGGGCCAACCACCAATAGGAACAAAAGCAAAGAGTAGCATACTTATTAGACCCTTATTCTTTTCTGCCTTTCAACTTTCAGGTGGACGCATATACAATTGCCTATGTTTCCCATCTACCAAAAGACTGGCAGTATCCTCCAAAGATTCTTCTCTTCAGAAACATCAGAAACTGCCTGAAATCTAGGGAAATCGCTATAGTTCTTGAGCAACAGAGACTTGTTGGATCTCATAGTAGAAAAGTGTAGACAGCAGGTTATCAGACAGAGCAGGACACTAGATTAGTGGCCCCGATCCTTGGCCTGCTTAATGTGAAGTCTGGAAAAGCAGATACTGACACTTTATCCTGGATTATGGGTAATAGAAAAAAAGTTAATGGTGGGAGGTTAGGAGAAGCATTTTTTTTCTTCTGAAACTGGGAGGTAGGTTGAATAATTTTGGCAACCTATGGTATAAAAGCACACATGTTCATAAACATTCTGCGCAAGGGGAACATACAATGAATGCTTGTTTTGTAGGCTTCCAGGTAAAAAATGAGTTGCCATAAAGTCAATTCTGAGTGTCCGAGTAGAACTGTATTCCATGGGCCTTTCAATGTCCTTTCTGTTGAGTGGGCGTGGACCTCTCACTGGTTAGTAGTTGATGGTGCTAACCTTTTCTAACATCCAGGGAATCGAGGCTGCCATATGGGGGTTCTGGCAGAGAAAACAGATTCATTTTGATGGAGAACTAGAGGTAAGGGAAGAGGGTGGGGAGTTCTGTCAGGAGACAAAACCAGTTCATGGAGAGGAACAGCACTTGATGTGGCCGCTGAAAGACTTGCTCACCTACATCAACACCCCCCACCCCAGCCCTGTCCCTCCTCAGAAGAATGTACTACAAAGGACAGCACTGAAGACACAGCCTGGAGAGAGTAACAGGTCTTCCCAGACCACAGGAGAGCAAACTAAGTTGGGGAGAGAGAGAGAGAGAGAGAGAGAGAGAGAGAGAGAGAGAGAGATATCAGAGCAGCTAATGTACATAGAGGACCTTAGGGTTGGCCCCACCACAAGACACAATGTTCCCTTACTGACCCACAGTGCTTCCATGGGGGCTGGGGGTTGGGTAGGCAAAGGACCAGAGACACAGCAACATAGTATGGGATTTCTGTCTAGTCTAACACACACACACACACACACACACACACACACACTGGGGCATAATATCAAGGGAGCACAAAAGAGCAGCAAGGGGAGCAAAACAACAAAATCCCCGAGGAATTCTGAAAACAGACTTCAGGTTCAGAGGGCAGGGCTTGGTACTGCATTAGACGTGATCAGAAATCATTCATAAGGGCCAGCAGACAGACCTGGAACTATTCACAGGTCATTTCTACCACCACCACCCTTTTTTCATGTCTATCTCTATAACATAGTCAGGATAAACAATCCTGAGGAGGAAAGGACAGGCAGTTCTGGGGAACAGGGGAAAGGAGGAGGCAGGGGAAAAAGAACGGGGAACCAACAAACCCAGGGGTAAGGGGACGAGACCTAAATTGATGATCAGGAGTGCAAAGAATACCTGGTGGGGTTCCATCAAGTACAATGTAGTGGAGAGGAAGTACAAAGAGCCAAATGAAAGTCAAACATGATTGTGGGACAGGAGGAGAGGAAAAGGAAAGAGAGGAAGGAGGCAAAAAAGAGTTATAGAGGTATAAGCATAAACATGTACATATGTAAATATATTCATATATAATGATAGGGATTTAGGTCTATGTATATATATTTACATGTTAACTAATAAGGTATCAGATGGACATTGGGCTTCTACTCAAGTCCTCCTTCAATACAAGAATACTAATAACTTAGCATTCTCTGATGCTTACCTTTCTGACAGGATCACTGAAGACCAAATGGATGCATATGCTAATATGGTGAAGAAAGTTGAAGGCTATTACAATATATAGCATCTGGGGTCTTAAAGGCTTGAGATTAAACAAGTGGCCATCTATCAGGGAAGTAACAAAGCCTACATGGAAGAAGCACACCAACCCATGTGACACGTGGTGTCAATGGGACCAAGCATTAGGCATCAGAAGACCCAAAACAAATAACCATTTTGATGTGAACGAGAGCCAAAGTCCATCAGTAGAAAATTAGACATCCTCTCACAGAAGAGTCACAAGGGAGCAATCGGTCAGGGTGCAATATAGCACCAAAAAAACATACAAAATTCCCCTAGCTCTGTAATGCTTCCGCTGGCTCCCATCATGACCCTAGTTGTATTATACAAATCTGGCTAGACCAGAGCATGTCCACTGGTACAGATACAAGCTCTTAACACACAGAATCCAGGACAGATAACCCCCTCAGGACCAATAATGAGAGGATCTTAAAGTGAACAGATTTTTAAGAGAGACACCATTGACCGGAGGGAGGGGGGAGGGGATTTCTTGATTAAAAATTGGTCTATATGGAGCAACAAAAATGTTCATAGAATGCAAAAATAATATTGTAATATATTTATTTAATTTTAAAACACCACAGGATATAGGACAGATTGTTAAAAATCGGGGCGAAGGAGAGAATGTTTCACAATGATAAATGTACAACCCCCCCCCAGATGAACAACAGAAATGTGGGTGAAGGGAAACAGTGGACAGTGTAAAATATGAAAATAAAAATAATTTATAAATTATTAAGGGTTCATGGGAATGGGAGGGTGGGGTGGGGCAGGGGAACAAAGGAACTGATACCAAGAGTGCAAGGAGAAAGAAAATGTTTGGGAAATGATGGCAACATATGTACAAATGTGCTTGATACAATTGATATGTGTATTTTTTTTGCCACAAAAGATTTTAATTATAATAGATCACTTTATGACATTAGGGAGGAATTTGAAGCAATAAAACAAGAAATGAAATCATGACTATCATGATCTATATATTTTAACAATGCATAAACCATCGCCATGAATACAATGAAAAATAATATAGGTTATCTGTAAAATTTGGCATTTGATATCACTGTATCTAAACTGCAAACTCTTCTATTTTTGCTTTGATAATTTTTTAATTAACAGATCATTTATTGGGGGCTATTATAACTCTTACAATAATCCATACATTAATCATATCAAGTATATTTTTACCTATGTTGCCATCATTATTTTCTAAATGTTTACTTTCTACTGAGCCCTTGATATCAGCTCCCCTTCTGGCCTCCTTACCCTTGTGACCCCTTGATAAACTATAAATTATTATCATTTTCATATCTTACACCAACTGCTGTCTCTCTTCCCCCATGGATTCTTCTCTATTCCTCTACCCACCTTTCTGCTATTCTCTTGGTGTCACTACTTTCATTTCTGTTCCTGTGGGGTTTACCTGACCAGGATTCCATGTGTCCTGAGCTTTTATCTGTACCTGTGTATACCTGCTTTGGTCTAGCCTGCAGTGAAAGGTAGGATTGGGGTCATCAGTGCTATACTTCATCCTGGTTGACTCATCCCTTCCTAGTGACCCTTCTATGAGAGAATGTCCCATTGCCTACATACAGTTGGGATTGGGATCTCTGCTCCAAGCACCCCTTGTTCTCAACAATATGCTTTTTTGTTTTGGGTCTTCTGATGCCTGGTACCTGATCCTGTCGTCACCACCTCATGATGGCACAAGCTGGTGTTCTTCTGTGTAGGCTTGTTGCTTACCGGCTAGATGGCTACTTGCTTAAACTTCAAGCCTTTAAGACTATCTTCTGATAGCCTGAGCTTTCTTCATCACAATTGCTTGGTGGATTCTTATAAGAGCTGTAACAGTCACCAGTAAAATGATTTATTAAAATAGATATTTCTAAATATCTATTAAAATAGATATTTTACTTTATTAAGTAAAATAAAACCCCTCCCCCCCCAAAAAAAAGAGAGACCTGCTTAGAATGGGATAACAACAGGTTGGCAGCTACACAACAGGCTGGAGAGGGCAGGGATAGGAGACAAGTTCTGACTGCTGTTGGGCAGGTACAGGACTCATGGTGGAATCACTGAGTGGGCATTTCACCCAGCGATGTCATCCAAAAGAGATCCCTGAGGCTGGAACAATCTCACTCTGCCCCATTCCACCACTGGAAAAACCAAGACCCAGAGAGCTAGCGTCCTTTGAACTGCAGGATTAGAGTATCTATGCCCAACAGCTAATTCGTGTTAAACCTGGGCAGGCATTTGATTCAGAACTATTTTTTTTGGTTTGTTTTTTGGGCATCACTGCTCTCCGGTGGTGGGAGTAGGAGGCCCAGCCCCACTGCTGGAATTGAACCTCCGTCCCAGTGGGCTGCAGTCCCGCGCACAACCACTACGCCACCGGGGCTCAGCCCGATTCAGAACTATTTTTATCACACCCCAGTAACAGTGGAGTTCACAGAGACCTTTGCTTGAAACTGGTGACTCCCTCACAGCTGGAAGTTTGGGACAAGTGCTCCTCACGAAACCTGTGTGCCTGGGTGTTTTTCCACTCTACCATTCAGTCAATGTCTCAGACAGCGGCTTGAATAAAACTCAACCTTTTCTGATAAAAAAGGGCTACCTCTGAGGAAAGTTTCCACCACAATCTATCTTTTAACACCACTGATTCTAAAGAAGATAAAACAGCAAACAAGAAACAGTTCTATAGGAATTGCTAAATACAAAAGGTGTCATGTTTTTCAGTTATGCAATTTTAATGGTCTACCTACTTGTATGTTTTCTTTGTTTTTCTTAATTGTTTTAAAATTTTCTTTCTTTTCAAACTCAAGCTTTGGGTTGAGCATACCCATGAAAGAAAAGCCCAGCATAGAGGAAAACTGGATTCTCCTGGAGCTTCAGTGCAAGTAACCTGAACCACATTGTGTTTGCTTTTGCAAACACTATAATGTATTTAATAAAATATTAATAGCCATTACCTCAGTTCTTCTGAGAACAGGCCTGAGTCACCACTTTTGTGGGGCATAATTTCCACACATGAGGCTCTCTGTGAACATGGCTCATGTTACCAGGCAGTGGAAGTCAATGAGAGTCCCAGAGCTGGGAGACCAAACCAAGTGTGTTTTTATTCCATAATGTCATGAGAAAGGTTGCTTATGTTGGCAACCCCGTTCAGCTTGTCTGAATTTACTACCTATTACACATTTGAAGACTAATCACCTAAAAATGTACTAGCAGGGAGGGTAAAATTATTTTTAACTTAGAAAAATATTAGACTAAGATTAACATCTCTGTTAGTTAAAATGTTTAGATTTGCGATCACTGAGCTGAACTTTCTGCCATTTGAAAGTACCTAAAGGGCAAAAGACTGCCTTGATGAATGTGTTTTCAATGACTCCTATTTGTGTGTGATAAATGGACAGGATCACATTTTTAAATTGCATGGATGTCAAGTACATTTCACTTCATCAAAGGATTATGGTAGGTCAGTCTTCTCTGTCTCCTCTTCTGCCCGTTGACACACATCTTTGGTAAATTTTAGGTTCTTTCTGGCTTAAAAACCAACTATTTGAAATTTTGTGTGTGGCGGTTATATGTAGGGATTCAATGACAGAAGAAAAGTCAAGTGCCCACCCTAGCGCCTGGCACACATTCCCCTCCTTCCTCTCTCAACTAGACTGATAAATGCTCTCCAGTCTCTGTTTGGAATTGATTCTTCAAATCTTCATAAGGTAGTGTTACATGAGTTTTCCACTTTCATTGGCAGAGGCAAATCAGGAGGAGGAGGATGGTGAATTCGCTCCTGGAGGCACTCTCCCGCCACAGCTTAGAGGTGGCCTGCCACATGGAGGTGTGTTTTTTAGATCTGTGCAGTGAGCCTTCGTGTGGTTGGTAAGGCAGCAGCAGATGGGAACCCACCCACAGACAAACGACATCAAAAGTTGAGAAGGAAACATTGGGCTTCTCTGTTCTCCAGAAGCTTCTGCTATGTTAAGCAACCTGAAAAGGAAGCTGACTTTCCACTAGAAAACAGCCACTTTGGCAGTTGTCAGAGGCAGTCTGGTGTCTTATACTTCTCCTCTCTGTAAAAGTCGTGAACCTAACTTCCATAAGTTGGAAAGAAACAAAGCTGGAGTTCCAAGGCTCTTAGAACTGCAAAGCGACTTGAAGGTCACTTAGAGTAACCTTTCCCTCACTGACACTGGATGTCAGAGCTGATGGTGATTAGTCTTTGGTCTCTAGGTCTTTGGGGCAGTCCACACTCTATCCACAATGCTTTCAGAGAGTCAACTCCGTGAATCGAAGTCAGACACTGAGAGGAGAGAGGACCTTTCATCCTAGAGGCTTGAGGGTGGCCGACAAGGTCACAGACCTGAACTCTCAGAAACAAGGGTCTGAGGAGACTGGTGTGTATGTGCACGTGCCCACAGGTGCATGCGCATAAAAGCACACAGCCAGGTAGTCTTTATTCTGTCATCCCACCCGAGACATGGTGCTAGATATACTTTATGGAGTACTCTAAGCCCTGATATGGCTTTTCTGGTCTCTGAGATCCAATGAGAATCTGGAGGCTCAGCAAATCCTCTCTACAGAAAGGGCTCACTTCAAAATACAGCAACCTCATCCACCTAGACCCACCTTTCTGCCTCTAAGAGGTTGGTAGTGAGAAAATTCTGCACCTCTTTATTGAGTAAATTGGCTTGCTTTTCTCTTAGTTCCTGCTTTCCACAGTTGTAGTGTATGGCTATGACTGTTATTGACATCCCACTGTACTCAGTGCTGCTCTCTCTCTTCCTCTGCACCACCACCTGCCCAGGATCCTGTGCTCCACTCCCAGCTGAAATGACAGAGATGATAGATGGTTCCTCACAGTGCCTGATTGCTTTGGTCTGAGTGCTGGCAGTTCTTCGTGATGAGTGTTATTATCTGATCATTGATAGATGTCATTCTTTATAGCTCTCCATTGCAGCTTTTACTGGGTGTGTGTGTGTGTGTGTGTGTGTGTGTGTGTGTGTTCCAGGGTAGATTAGATGATGGGGTTTAACAAGGTCGAAGCAAAAGTTTAAGTTGAGCAGCTTTCCCAGAAGAACTCATTAATCTCATTTGTATGACCAGGCTGCCCCTACAAATATAGTTACAGAAAAGAAATGAACAGAGAGATTTTTATTGTTTTGGTTAATCTAAAATTCTTATCAAATTTTCACTTTTATTTTTCTTTCCTTTATATAAGTTTTAACTTCTTGATCCTGAAGATGCCCCATTTCATCTCTCCATTACCTGAGGTACCTGGGACAGCCAGTTAAAGCAATCCACAAAAAAACCCCAAAACGGTGGTTTCTAACATTTGAACATCAACTTTCACAAATTGTAAAAAAGAGCTGTACAGAGGGAACAGTATTTTAAATTTACTGAAAGATTATTGATTGTTATGGGGCTTGTTATTGAGATGAATGAACCACATTCTTTAATCAGGAAAAGAAGTATTCTAGGAAGAAAATCACATGAAAGCCTAAGCAGCAACTGAAAAATTATTTTATTCATTTATGTTATGCTGCAGCTATACAAGTCATCCCTTTTTGTATGTCTATCAATGAGGTATCTGTTGTGCTTTTGTACAAAGAACAAAGATGCTTTTATCAATTCTTGAAAGTCTGTAGGACAAACCATTCATGCTGTCAAGCCCTCTAAAACCCTTTCACCAAATAATGAAATCTATCAGTGACAAATGTTAACATACTAATTTGTTAAACATTAAACAAAAGCAACATTCAGACAAGGCCGCTTCATTTCATGTTATATCAGCACTGCAATTTGTAACAAATTTATGGCAACCCACAGATCATGCAATAATAAACAGGACTGCTTTATAATGAATAAAACTATAATACACTCCCCTTAGCTAGAATGCTAATACTGTAGCTGAAATACATGTTATGACTCTAGGACAGTGGTCAATACTTTCCAAAGTACTAGATCTGCTACAAAGACTTGTGAATAGCAGTTAAAAAGTATTGCCACGAGGCTAACAATTTATTTGTGCCAGAGGTTTATTCCAAATAAAATGTGTTTTAAACAAGTTTGTGTGATCGGTGGGTGGTTGAAGACAAATTCTTTCAATAATGCACTTGTCTTAGTCTTTTTAGTGGACATATTCCCACATGACCGAAATATTGCAGCAAGTTTATAAATTTGCAGGTTTTAGATGGATCAAGAGTTTTACTAAAAATAAAAAAAAAAAAAGAGAAAAAAAAAAAAGAGTTTTAAGGAAGCTTGAAAAGATCTCAAGGACCAGTCAAGAAAGTGAGGACTTTATGCATGAACAGACTCACTGCAGTCCAGAAACTGATAGAAGAATTATCATCGAGATCCTATAGCTGCTGCAATTAGAATGCCAGGTGTATGGCATTTTCCATTTTAAAGGACTATCTTGGCCTCAGCAAGCTTTCCATTCAATGTGAAGTAAAAGGAAATAGAAGAAATAACTAGGAGACAAAGGACATTTATAGAGGTCTATATAGAGGCATGTACATATGTAAATATATTTACATAAAATGATAGGGAAAGATATCTATGTACATATACTTATATGTTAAGTATCAAGGTAGCAGACGGACATTTGGCTGCTACTCAATTACTCCCTCAACCCAAGAACACTTGTTCTAATAACCTGGCATTCTGTGATGCTTCACCTACCCGACACGACCATCGCTGAAGACAAAGTAGATGCATAAACAAATATGGTGAAGAAAACTGATGGTGCCTGGCTATCAAAAGATAAGCATCTGGGGTCTTAAAGGCTTGAAGACAAACAACCAGCTATCTAGCTGAAAAACAACAAAGCCCACATGGAGGAAGTACAGCAGCCTGTGTGATTGTGAAGTGTCAATGAGATCAGGTATCAGGCATCAAAGACCCAGAGCAAAAAAATCATATCAATGTGAATGTGAATGACGGGGATTGCAGAGTGGAGACCCAAAGTCCATCAACAATTGGACATCCCCTTACAGAAGGGTCACAAGGAAGAGTCAAGCCAGTTAAGGTGCAGTACAGCACCAATGAAACATATAACTTTCCTCTAGTAGTTTAAAGCTTCCTGCCCCCACTATCATAATCCCAATTCTAATTTACAAAGCTGGCTAGACCACAGAATGTACACAGGTACAGAAAAGAACTGGAAACACAGGGAATCCAGGGCAAATAAACCTCTCAGGACCAATAATGAGAGTAGCGATACCAGGAGGGTAGGGGGAAGGTAGGGGGAAATGTAGGAAACTGATCACAATGATTTACATATAATCCCCTTCTTGGGGGATGACCAACAGAAAAGTGGGTGAAGGGAGACCTGAGTCAATGTAAGACATGAAAAAATAATAGTAATTGATAAGTTATGGAGGTTATGGAGGGAGGGAGGGTTGGGAGGGAGGAGGGAAATGAGGTATGGATACCAAGAGCTCATGTAGAAAGAAAATGTCTTGAAAATGATGATGGCAACAAATGCACAAATGTGTTTGGCATAATGGATGTATTGTGATAAAAACTGTAAGAGCCCTCAAAAAAAAAAAGATTTTTAAAAAAAGAAAAGCTTGCTCAGCCAGTCGATTGTTCCATCAGTCTTTCAAGCAAGACTGAAGTGAATAAAGATGAGTCTATGGAATGATTTGTAACCAGGGAAGAGTCTTGGATTTATCCCTATGGTCCAGAGAGCACAATCCAATCAAAATAGTGAATTCTAAGAGAATCTGCTTGGGTAGTTAAATTTCCAGCTGAGACGTCATCTCACCAGGTTATGGTAAGTGTGTTGTGGCCACCTGTTGGGTTGCTAACTGTAAGGTCAACAGGATGAAGTCATCAACTGCTTCTTGGGAGAAAGATAGGGGTTTTGACTCCTGTAAAGAGTTGCAGTCCTAGACTCTGTCCTAGAGTCATTATGAGTTGGAATCAACTCGATGGCAGTGAGAGAAGGAGCATTCCTTATAGATTTTCTTGAAGGACATAAGATGATCACAGGGACTTATTATAAAGAAGAAAAAACAAAAACAAAGTATATTGGTGAGAAAAAGGTCAGAAAAGTCACAGCAAGCAATTTCCCCCCCAACACAACAGTGTACTTGCTCATTCTTTGAGAGTAGTAAGGCAAACCTATGAAAATTCTGTTGGGAAACTATCTTCTAGCTACACTAAAGTCATGATTTTCCTCTTTAGAATTCTTTTTGTTGCCCAAACTTAATTAATGTTAACATTGAACACAGTGAGTCCTCTGAAAAAGGAAAAGTGCCATGCAGGATTATTTGGGAGAAGGACTGCCCTTGGGAGTCAGAAGGTTATAAACCTAAGTAGAAAGTATGTGGAGAAACAATAGCTTCATATCTTGATTTTTTTGTTGTTAAATAAAAGATTTTGATTTTGAAGAAATCCTTTTTGACTTACCCATCTTTTTTTTCTAACAATGAAGGGTCATACAACTCAAATATATGAATTTGAGATCAATGGGGGGAGGTTGAAAAATAAAACAGGAGTCATAGAAGAAAGTATAGACTTCATTTTGTCTGATAGCCTAATTAGAGCAAATTGAAATTCTTTTTTTTCTTTGTTTACTGTGTGTATGAAATTCTTTATGATGTGGATTATATAATGGTAGAATCTTTCCTGATTATGATAAAAGTTCTATTTTTAATTGAACCTCTGAATAATGTTTCCCTGTGATTTTTTAAAATAAATCATTTTATTGGGGGCTCATACAACTCCCATCATAGTCAATTGTATGTATACCACATTTGCACACCTGTTGCCATCATCACCCCCAAAACATCCTCCCTCCATTTAGGGACCCAGTACAAGCTCCCCATGCTTCCTCTTCCTCCTCTTTCCCCTTCCCTCATGAATCCTTAATAGTTTACAAGTTGTTTTTACTTTTTCATATCGTATTCTGTCCGATGTGTCCCTTCACCCATTTCCCCGCTGTCTGTACTCCAGAGAGGTCATATGTAGACCTATGCAATTGGTTCCCCACTTCCACTCCACCCTCCCGGTATCATTACTCCCACCACTGGTCCTGAAGGGATCATCTATCCTGAATTCCCATGTTTCCAGCTCCAGTA
>PVJH01039077.1:0-16674 GCA_004026705.1 Nesogale talazaci
AATGCTTCTTACCACCTTTCTGTTAAACACAGAGGTGAGAAAGGACCCCCTAATAATATAAAAGCCAACTTGTGAGTTGTTCAGATGATTTAGCAGCCATCATTTTTCTTCTGCCATAACATCTTACAGGTCATTTGCATATTGCAAATTGTGGGCAGAAATCAAGGGAGCAAAGCTGTGCTGCAGACATAAAGTGGCCCAATAGCTTTCTTACACAGTTTATGCACTAGTTACTGAAATGACTGAAGTATAATATGACCGACTGTTTAAAGATGAGATGCGAGGGAATCAGAAATGCTTCAAAGAAATGATCTCAGAAATGTTCCATTTCACATTGACTATAGCAGGAACCCCCAAATAGCAGTGGCATATATAAGATAGAAGTTGCTTGCTTTCTCATGTAAACAAAAGTTTGGTGGCAATAAGTCTTTTTTTTGGGGGAGTGGGGGTGGGGGGGGGGCAATAAGTCTTAAACCGGTATAGTGGTTTAGATATTAAGAATCCAGATCCTTCCATCTTAATACTCTGCCATCATTTGTTAGGGTACTGTCAAGTCAGTTCTGACCTATAGCAGCCATTTGTACAAGGCAGTGAAACACCGCCCTGTCCTCTAAGGCGCATTCTGGCTGTACCTCTTCTGAGGCAGATTTGTTTATTCATTTGGCAGTCCATGTTCTTTAAATATTCTTCATCAGCACCATAATTCAAGCATGCTGATTCTTCTTCAGTCTTCCTTATTCAGTGTGTTCAACTTTCATGTACATATTACGTGTTGAAAGTACCATGACTTGGCTCATACACCTTAGTCTTTAAAGTAACATCGTTGCTTTGCAACAGTTTTACATAGGTTTTGTGCATCAGATTTACCCAATTTCATGGATTGCTGGATCCGTTAGCTACTGTTTCCATGAACATTGATTGTGGATCCAAGCAAGATGAAATCCTTGACAATTTTAGCCACTTCCCCATATAATAACGATGTTACCTATTGGTCCAGAAGTAAGAATTTTGGCCTTCTTCACATGGAAATTTAATCTATACTGAAGACTTTAATCCTTGATCGTCCATCAGCAAGGCTTCAAGTCCTCACTTTCTGCTACGTTGTGGCATGTGCATATGGAAGATAGTTAATAACTCTAATCTTGATGCTGCACTCTTCGTCTAATCTGACTTCTCTGATGACAGATTAAGGATGGTGAGAGGATCCAACCCTTACACACACCTTTCTTGATTTTAAACCATTCAGCATGTCCTTGTTCTGTTCACACAACCGCCTCTGGATCGGTAGGTTCTGTGTGAACACAATGACGTGTTCTGGAACTCCCTTTATACTCAAGGCTATCCGTAGTTTGTTAGGATCCCTTCCGTCAGTGCGTTGACATAGTCAGTGAAACACAAGTAAACATCATTCTGGCATTCTCTGTATTGAGCCAAGATCCATCTGACATCAACAATAATGTCATTTCTCCATGTGCTATTCTGAGTCCACCTTGAGTTACTGGCAGCTCCTTGTTAGGTGATCTTCAGCAAAATTGTACTTGAATGTGCTATCAGTGATATTCTGTAGTTTATGCCTTCTGTTGGGGCACCTTTCTTTGGAATGGTCATAAATAGCAATCTCTTCCAGTCAGTCGGCCAAGTAGCTGTCTTCCAAATTTCTCAACATAAACAATGCTTTCAGTGCTTCATGAGCTGGTTGAAACATTTCAATGGGTAGTCCATCAATTCCTGGAGTCTTATTTTTGGCTAATGTTTTCACTTCAACGTGTACTCGTTCCTTCAGTATCATGGGTTCTTGCCTACATGCTACCTCTAGAAATGGATAATTGCAACTGGTTCTTTTTCCCGATGTATTCTTTTAATTTTCTTTTGACACTTAAATTCTTTGCATTTCAGTTATGCTGAGTATCTTCTTCCTTTTTGATTTTATAGCTCTAGGTCTTTGCACCTTTCATTGTAATATTTGCCTTTGTCTTCTTGATCGACAGTTTGAGATTTTCTATTCACCTTGTGGACATCATCATTTCTTCCATTTGCCTTCACCACTATGATTAAGAGCAAGTTTCAGAACCTCTTCTTGTATCCACTTTGATTTTTTGTTTCTATCCTGTCTTTTTAGTGACCTTTGCCTTCTTCATACATGATATTCTCAATGCCATTGCACAAGTCATCAGGTCTTCTGTCATTAGTGTCAATTGCATCAATTCTGTTCTTAAGATATTCTGAAAATCCAGCTAAGATATACTCGTCATATTTTGACTCAACTTGTTTTAATTTTCATCTTCGACCTGAACTTACCGATGAGCAGTTGGTGGTCTTTTCTGCAGTCAGCCCCGACCTGGATTTAGCTGCTGACATTGAGCTTCTTCTTCCATTTGATTTCTGTGTCTTCCATTGGTACATCATTAAGGTTGTGCTCATCTCTCTCAGCAGCGAAACTGGGAAAGGGGATAAAGGACCCTGCCACTTCTAGCATAACTTTTCATGGAACTTCCATTGGACATTTTCATTTACCTTCTGTCGGCTGAGCTTAGTTTCCTGAGCACAGCCAGCTGCTAAGGAGTCAGGAAAATAGAGTCTCTATTTTGGAGCATGACGTGCTCAATTAGAAATCACATCACATTATCATTTAAAAATTGCTATTCCTAACCCATTTAAAAATTCTGCATGGTAAAAATTTCATTTGAATTCTTCTGCCAGAAAAGCTCATGGTTTTATCTCTTATAGCCTCGCATGGACCAGTATTTTAATCAGATGGAAAAAATTGTCAAAGAAAGAAAAACATCATCTAGGATCCGATTCATGCTTCAAGATGTAATAGACTTAAGGCTGGTAAGTAGGAAAAAAATAACTTCAGCCTATCGGTTCGATATTGTTTAAAAAATTGGGTTGATGAAGGGAGTTCCATAAGAACTTAATGCTTTTACTTCAGAACTCAAATTGTCATATTTCTGTGAGTGAGTGATATTGCGGTGTTAAAGACACACATGGCTGCCTGTTACTATTTGTTCTCTTTACTTCAATTAGCAAACCATCCTGCAGTTTTCAAATTACCCATTGTGAAGTCAAACTTTGGTCAATTGCAGTTATTTATTGTTCTGTGTGCTCACCCTTAAGTACGTACTTACAAAGCCTCTTGGTAGCTTTTCACAGTGAGTACTTCTCCCCGGGTTTGCACCTACCTTGAGATTCAGCGCAGCCACTCAGAGAGATGATTATGTAATTACGTGACCTGTCCAGCAGAGGGAAGATGCTGATGGTCTCCCTTCTGCCCTATTGTCTTTCTGACAGACCCTTCTGCAGCTTTTTCCTTCCTTGTTCCTCATTTCAAGTTTAATTTTTTTTTTTGGGGGGGGGCATCACTGCTCTCGGTGGTGGGAGGAGGAGGCCCAGCCCCACTGCTGGAATTGAACCTCCGTCCCAGTGGGCCGCAGTCCCGCGCATAACCACTACGCCACCGGGGCTCAGCCCTCAAGTTTAGTTTTTATCTTTATCGCTGTATTTTCTTTTGACTTAGTTCACTCTAGCAGAGGTGAAGACAGGCAGCCCCTTTACCCCTCTCCTGCACCCGCACAGCACCTAGGGTGACTCGGGATCCTCTTTGTGACCAGTGCCACCACCAGTGCCAATGTGTCTGTCGTCTTTGCTTCTAAATAAAAATCTCACCCATCCTTTCAACTATGTGCACTAATATCTGATACTGAATGAAACCGAAGCTGGGAAAGGAAAGAGAAATGTAATTCTAAAGAGAAACAGCCGGTTTTGTCCCCAGGTCCTCAGCTTGTTGGTGGTGGAGGTGGTGGTGGTGGAGGTGGTGATGGCGGTGGCGTGTGTGTGTGTGTGTGTGTCTGTCTGTCTGTCTGTCTGTCTCGGATTCTTGGGGTCAGATGTCAGAACTATGACCATGAAAGAAGAACGATGCTGATGGTCCTGAGTGGGAGCCCCGTGCGTGTGGTAGGAACAGTAGAAAAGGCAGTGAGAATAAGGCAAGGCCAAGGAATCCTTATCTTCTTGTTTCTTCTTTTCTCTCCTCCTTTTAAATATGAAAAATAATGAAGTGCATTTGGGCCAGTCTTTCATTTATTCTATTCTTTTTCTCTATTGTCTATTGGAATGTTTATAGCAGTTTGGTTGATTGAAAAAAATTTAATTCTTTTGCTCTAATCCACAAACTGCACCCAGTACTGAAACAGATTAGAAACTACCATAGTGTGAGATTTTGAAGCTATTTTACAATTATAATTATCTTTAGTTGTTTCCATCTGGCTGACGACCTTATTTTCTATTCTTGTAGTGTAATTGGGTATCTCGGAGAGCAGACCAAGGCCCTAAAACTATTGAACAGATTCACAAAGAGGCTAAAATAGAAGAACAAGAAGAGCAAAGGAAGGTCCAACAGCTCATGACCAAAGAGAAGAGAAGACCAGGTGAGGAGGCGTGTCCACCAGGCTTTAGAGAGCTTGACAGCTTGGATGGCGGAGATATAGGAATTCTCTGTTTACTGTAAGTGGAGATCAGAAAGAATAATCCAAAGAAACGAGGAAGCCAGTGACACGGTTTCACCCAGAGACACTCTCACTGACTCAGCAGCCCCTCATGGGTTTCTGATCCAGTAAACACAGAGTCTGGTACTAACCACAGCTTCTTTAACTACTTCAAAATCAGTTGTCAGAGTGATTTTAATACGCCTCTTGTATTATGTACTCAGTATTGATGAAAAAAAAAGTAGTGGGAGTGTCCTCTAAAAGCTTATAGTTTATCTGTGAAGGCACAACTAATGAGATATTTGTCAAGCACACGGAAATGAATGTTATGAAATATGTTATCTTTAAGGTTGTGAAAATCAGAGAAAAGAGAGAGATGTCTTATTTTAGGAAAGAGCCCTTGAAGTTGGTCTTAAAGTAGTTGGCATTTGAAAGGCGAGGGAGGATTTTAGTCATGAAACTAAAATAAGTATATCATGTAAGAAGTGTTCCAAGTGTTTGGAAGGATTTGTCTGAAAGAGAGTGGCCAGGTCAAGAAACTTCACTTTAGATAATGACCATTTTCAAGAAGTTTTACACTGGGAAGCGTAGGTAGTCCTGTCCGGCGTCCTTGCTGGTAGGTGCTCTCACGCAGACGTCCAGCTCACAGTAGCCCCATGCAGCAGAGCAGAGCTGGCCCCATGAGAATTGTTCGTCTGTGATTTTTCCGGGAGTAGGACACCAAGTCTCTTTCTCATGCAGCCACTGAGTGGGTTAAAGCCACCATTCTCTCAGTTAGCAGTTGTACCATAGTGATTGCCTACCTGGACTTCTTAATGTCATACTGAGGTATTAAATATGCTTTTTATATTAATGGACCCACTGAACTCAGCAGTGTTGCTGTTGCTAAAATCCTATGTAAGAGTTGATAGAATAACAAAAATACTCACAGCTCTTCATAGGAACAGAAATCCACATCTGGGCTCCTGCAAAGCATCTGGTGGATTTGAACTGCTGACCTTGCAATAGCAGCCAGGTGTGTAATCTACTACGCTAGCTGAGTAGTCAGAATAGAGAGAAGAAGGAACTAATATAAGAACTATGAGAAATGAAATAAAATGCATTTTGCACTTTAAGAAAATGGTTCCGGGCTGAGCCCCGGTGGCGTAGTGGTTGTGCGCGGAACTGCGGCCCACTGGGACGGAGGTTCAATTCCAGCAGTGGGGCTGGGCCTCCTACTCCCACCACCGAGAGCAGTGATGCCCCTCAAAAAAAAAAAAAGAAAAAAGAAAATGGTTCCTTGTCTGGTGGCATAGTGGTTGAGTGCGAGACTGCAGCCCTTGGGCTTGGCGGTTCAAATCCAGCAAGGTTCTCAGGAGCAAGGCTGGGTAGCTCCCACGACCACCAGAGGGCAGTGATACCCACCAAAAAAAATAAATAAAATGGCTCTTTGAAAAGAGGAAATCGTTTTTATTCCCTTCCTGAGGAGAAGTAGCCATTTTCCTTTTGAGCTTATTTATGTTGACTTGTCCACAAGGCATTCAAATAGGAATGCTGGGCTGAGCGCCGGTGGCGTCTAAGTGGTTGAGTGCAGAACTGCGGCCTGCAGGCTTGGCGGTTCAAATCCAGCGGCGGTTCTCAGGAGTGGCACTGGGTAGCGCCCACAACCACCAGAGGCTGTGATGCCCACAAAGCAAACAAACAAATAGGAATGCTATTAGTCTGCTGTGCAAGGAAGGTGATCTTGGAGTAACTTGCCATGTGTAATATAATGCTGGACCCCAGAATCTTTGGGTCTAAACTGTCTAAATTAGTATTTTAGCTCTTCTGCTTCCAAAGTGTAGAGTAAAACTTCTGTCTGGAGATAAAGTAAGGCAATACAAATATATGTAAAACATTTAGCATAGCAGTGTACATAGTAAATGCTCAATAATTATTTGCTATTATTTATCATGACTCTGCCAGACTGTCTTAATTATGATGACTTCAAGCATTGCTGTGATGCCCTAAACTATACCACTTCTATTGCAAATACCACTTGAGTCACTCATGATAGACGGCTTTCAGTTGAGCTGAAGACTAAAACAGACTAGGAAGGAATGTCTGTTTACCTATGTCCAAAAATTAGTCAGTAAACTAGTGGGAACACTATCCTTCAGCAGAACATGGTCTAATCCCCTTGCTGTGGAACATCATTAGGAGGCACTGGCACTAAGGGTTCTTCATGTTTGGTGACAAAGAGGAGCCGCAAAGGTGAGGTGGATTGACACACGATCCATGATGGTGGACTCTGACATGCTAGCAAGCAGGAAGATGGTACAGAACCCGGCAGTATTGCGTTCTGTCGTACTTAAGCTGGAGGCGACACAACAGCAGCTGTTACTCTGTGCTTTGTCCCAGACCGGGTTGAACGTGTCATGAAGTTGATAAGTGAGGATGACTTCTCCAGAAAAGATGATATTTCCACGTTTCAGGCGGCAGTTGTTGACGCGCTGAAAAGGGAAGGTAGGAGGAAGTGTGCTAGTACAAAGATACTGTCATTTTTGTACCTTCTTCTTTTTTGTTTCTGTTTTTTGTTTTTTTGGGCACCACTGCCCTCTGGTGGTGGGAGTAGGAGGCTCAGCCTTTGCCCCTGTGGAGCCATTGCTGAAATTGGACCTCCATCCCAGTGGGCCGCAGTCCCGTGCACAACCACTACGCCACCAGGGCTCAGCCCCTGTACCTTCTTTTATTTATTTTTTTTTGGGTGGGGGGGAGGGCATCACTGACTCTGGTGGTCATGAGCGATACCCCGTGCTGCTCCTGAGAGCCGCCGCTGGATTTGAACCGCCAAGCCCGCAGGCCTCAGTCCCGCACTCAACCACTTACGCCACCAGGGCTCAGCCGTTTTTTATAAAATGAAATAAATATTGTATGTTTAAATTCTTTTTTTATTAAAGAGGGGCTGAGCCCCGGTGGCGTAGTGGTTGTGCGCGGGACTGCGGCCCACTGGGACAGAGGTTCAATTCTAGCTCCACAGGAGCAAAGGCTGGGCCTCCTACTCCCACCACCAGAGGGCAGTGATGCCCAAAGCAAACAAACAAACAAAAAAAGAATTAAAGCCTTCAGTATGGAGGCTTAATACTCACTGAAAAGGAAACTCCAATCGGGCTGAGCCCCGGTGGCATAGTGGTTGTGCGCGGGACTGCGGCCCACAGGGACGGAGGTTCAATTCCAGCAGTGGGGCTGGGCCTCCTAATCCCACCACCGGAGAGCAGTGATGCCCCCCCGCCCCCCCAAAAAAAAGAAACTCAAGTCATCGTAACTCGACCAGTAGATAGCAGTGGTAAATGGAGAAAAGGTTGAAGTTGCTTGGATCCACAATCAGTGTTCCTGGAAGCAGCAGTGAAGAGATCCAAAGATGCATTGCATTGCGTCAATATGCACAAGACTGCTTTTAAAGTGTTGAAAAGTGGGGAGCTTTCTGTGGGGTCTAACCCATGCCTGTCCCAAACCTCATATGCATGTGAAATGTTGAATAAGGAAGACCGAAGAAGGATTGCAGTTTTGGAATTAGGGTGTTGTAGAAGAATCTTGAAAGTATCATGGACTGCCAAAAGAGACCACCAATCTCTCTTGGAAGAAGCACAACCAGAGGGTTTCTTGGAGGCAGAAATAGTGAGACTTGTTGTACTTCGGACATGGTTTCAGAAGAGACCGGTCCCTAGAGCTGTAATGGTAAAGCTTGGCAAAGTAATGGAGGAGCAAAAATGAGGAAGCCCTTCAAGGAGAAAGCTTGACACAGTGGCCTCCAGCCTAGTAACCCTTGTGAAGGCCCAGGGCCAGACGGTGTTGTGCTGTGCTGTGCTGTGCCACAGGCTTGCTTTGGGTCAGAAACGTCGAGCTAGCAGCTAACAGCAACAATGCCATGGACTCAACAGACAAGCAACAGATCCGAGTTGAAAAAGGTATAGCCAGAGTGCTCCTTGGAAGCGAGTATGGTGCTTTTTCTCACTTGATTTTGGATGTGTTATCAGGAGAGACCCGTCCCTAAACCTCGGGACTAGACATCATGCTGGGTGAAAGTCATCACAAGGCCCACAACAGTGAACTTGGACATAACAGCGTGCTGTAGGACCAAGCAGTGTTTTGCTGCGGTGTACACAGGGTCACTGTGAGCCAGAAACTACTGAATGCTGCCTCTTATCTCCCCTGTGCCCGCTCCCTGAAAAAGCCATTTGTAAGCACCATTATCTCTAGTACTTGGAATGAGATGGGAAGAGAGCAAAGGTGTTTTGAGCAGATAAGTGACATGTTCTTATTTAGACATCATTTTTATTATCTAAGTCTTGGTGGCACAATTAAGTGCTCAGCTGCTAACTAAAAGGTTGGTGGTTCTAATCCCATCCAGTGAGTCCATGGAGAAAAAGACCTGATGATTTGCTCTTGTAAAAATTTCAACCTATGGCTGAGCTCCGGTGGCATAGTTGTTGAGTGCGGGACTGGCCCGCACAGCAGCTCTCCGGGAGCAAGGCTGGGTAGCTCCCACGACCACCAGAGGGCAGTGATGCCCCCCCCCCAAAAAAAAAATTCAACCTAGGAAACCCTCTGAGGCAGAGTTGCTATGGGGTAGCAAGAGGAAGACGAGTGAGAAGAATTCCATAGTTGTCCAGGAAAGAGATGTTAGTGACTTAAACCAAGTTGGTATAGCAGTGATGGTGGCTAAAATGAACCAGATTCTGAATTTACCACCATCAGTTAGACTCATAGAATTTGCTGACAAATGGGGGCTGAAGTATGAGAAAAAGAGAACTCTTGAAGTTTTTGACCTGAGTCGCTCCAAGTTTGGACAAAGCAGGTTTGGGAGGTGGGGGCACGAACTTAGCATGCTTATGTGGTTTGATAATGATCAGTAAAATGAGTTTGGAAATAAATCATTTCCACCCAACTCCACTCAAGGTATCCTAATCATGAACTCATTGAAAACTAAAATTGAGGCTGAGTCCCGGTGGTGTAGTGGTTGTGCGCGGCACTGCGGCCCACTGGGATGGAGGTTCAATTCCAGCTCCACAGGGGCAAAGGATGGGTCTCCTACTCCCACCACCAGGGCAGTGATGCCCTAAAAAAAAAAAAGAAAAAGAAAAAACTAAAACTGGCCCTTCCTAACCCAGCACAAAATCTCCATCCTTGGGGTCTGTTGTTTCCACTAGATTTTGTGGAGGTCTGGAGCAGGGTGCTTCTGCATTGCAGCCTCAGACTGGGGATGTTAGGGGAACTGTAGCCCTTTCCCCCTCTGTTCTGATTGAAATAGTTGCGTTTAAAACATGGCTGTTCTTTCAGCTTCAAATGAACTTGAGACAGATTGGAGATGGTGGCTTATTCTGTTGTCTCTGTAGGTGTCCAGAGAGTAGATGAAGGTGGCTGGAACACTGTTCAGGGGGCCAAGAATAGTCGGGTACTGGACCCCTCAAAATTCCTGAAAATCACTAAGGTGAGTGATACTTTAAAAATTATTTACAAAAAACATTATTTTATAAAAACACAAGCTTGGGCTGAGCCCCGGTGGCTTAAGTGGTTGAGTGCGGGACTGTGGTCCGCGGGCTTGGCGGTTCAAATCCAGTGGCGGCTCTCAGGAGCAGCACTGGATAGTGCCCACAGCCACCAGAGGCAGTGATGCCCACCAAAAAAAAAAAAAAATATATATATATATATATATATGTATGTATGTATATATATATATATTTACAGCAATCCCAAAGCGTTAGTCTTATAATTCTGTCTTGCTCGTTTTAAGATAGCCACTCTGTGTTACCCTGAGGGTAGGGGTAAGCTGTGGGGATAGAGGGGGACCAATCGCAATGATTGACATATAAACCTTCCCCAGTCCCGGGGGGGCGAGCAACAGAAACGTGGATGAAGGGAGACACCGGACAGTGTAGGATATGAAAATAATAATAATATATAATTTATCAAGGATCCACAAGGGCGGGAGTGTGAGCAAGGGAGGAAAAATAAAAGAAGCTAATCCTGTTCCAATTTTAGTATATGTGCCACTGAAACAAGCACAAGAAGCTGATACCAAGGGCTCATGTAGAAAGAAAATGTTTTGGATTGATGATGACAACAAATGTACAAGTGTGCTTCACACAATGGATGTATGAATTGTCATAGAAACTATAAAATAATTTGTAAAATTTTTATAAGAAAAAAGGGCTGAGCCCCGGTGATGTAAGTGGTTGGGTGTGGGACTGCAGCCCTTGGGCTTGGCGTTTCAAATCCAGCAGCAGCTCTCAGGAGCAGCACTGGGTAGCACCCACGACCAGTAGAGACAGTGATGCCCCACCCCCACCCCCCCAGAAAAAAAAGTAAAAAGAAAGAAAAAAGATACCCACTCTGTATAGTTCGTGGGGTGGGGTTTGCTAATGCTGGCTGTATTTGCAAGTCAGGATGTATCAGCATGCTACATAATTTTCTGGGCATTAGCCTTTTTTTTTCTCTCTCTAGTGAGGGTTAACCACAGAGAAAGTAACTATTAATTTTTATAGTTGTATTATACTTAACATGAAAGCAACGATAACAAGGATACTTCAGATACCATAGTCGATTGTGCAGCTTTTATTCTTGGCTGTCAGGAAGCAGCAGTCCCTGTTTAACCCTTACCATGCGAGGAGTTGTTGGGTTCACCATATCCATGGCCTTGAGGAAATGGCACAAGGCCTACTGAAAATCATTCCGTGGGAAATATTTGATATGCTCTCATATTTATTTCTTTGGGTTCTTCATGAGCAATAAGAGAAAAGGCTGTTGTTTTTAGCAGTAGTAATTCATGGGCATGAGCAGGGAGAATTAACTTTGGAGAATGTGAAAAAGCTAAATTCCACTTTTCCCAGTGAAAACTTGTACCGTCGGTGGGATTTTGCAAGTCATTTGCAAGTTTAGTTTGATCCTTACATGCAACATATTTTCCATATTTCGGAAAATTGGCAAGCTGTCAATAGAAAAGGAGCATTTCAAGCTAATGTGAAAATATCAAATGAAAGATGATAATGGACAAACAAAAAGTTTGAAAATATTGAAAGAAAGTGGGAGCTGTTATTGGATTATTCATGGTTTTGTGAGAGGATTGCTTCAAAATAAGCATCCCCCATGGCTCTCTCATGATGGCTAATTTGGGTCTTCTCTTTTCCACTCTCCTGTTTATTTCGCAGAACAGGAATTCCATGGCTGAGTACGGCTCAGTCAAAGGTGATTTTAATCAGAACCTTATGTTTAAAGAACTCCTTTAACATCAATCCAAGCATCATTGAAAATAATATTAGAACTGTTAGTAGTACTTCAGCTTTAAAGTATTATATCATAGTTATGTGCATGATAAGTAGTATTTGAGTTTTAAGATATAGTTATCTGCATGGACACTGTAAAAAGAATAGTGTTGGGCTGAGCCCCGGTGGCGTAGTGGTTGTGTGCGGGACTGCGGCCCACTGGGATGGAGGTTCAATTCCCGCTCAAAGGAGCAAAGGCTGGGCCTCCTACTCCCACCACCTGAGGGCAGTGATGCCTAAAAAAAAAAAAAAAAAAGAATAGTGTTGGCATTAAGCCTCCAATTTCACCTTAATATTTTGAAAAGTATGTAACTTTTTTATTAATGTTTGTTGTACTAAAATAATTTTAAGTATTCTATATGAGTAGCCTAGAAAAAGTTCAAAACTATTAAATGCATTGTTATATGCATTTCATATAAAAGGAAGGTAGGCATGTTTTACTGTGATGCTAATTATAATTTCATAATAATATTATAATATACCATTTTGGTATATCAGAGTTGTAGGCACAAAGGGTAAATCTGAGCAAGATCATGAAATTTATCTTTGCACACTCTCAGCGCTAATATTTCTTTTCCTCTTTTTCTATGAGTGTGTGTCTGTGTAGTAAAATAGCCTAAAACATGAAGTTGCCTTTTATATCTTTTCAAAGTGTGTAATTCAGTGTCATCGACTATATCCATAATGTTGGGCAACCACCCCACCGTCTACCTCTACAATTTTCTCATTATTCCACATAGAAACTGTCTAATAGAAACTCCCTTTACCCATTAAAGTGACCATCCCTCATGCCTAGCCCCAGTCTGTACCACTGGGGCTAAAAAAAAAAAATTGTAGTAAAAAAATTTACTACAGTTTTCTTTAATTGGCATCCATTTTCCTGTTTCTGGCTGCTTAATTTCTGACAACCATGTGAAGAAGTTCATAAACTAATTTTGTAATATTTATCCAGGCATACCTTGTTTTATTGTTCTTTGTTTTATTGCACATCATAGATGAAGTTTTAAAAAAATTTAACATATAGGAGGTTTTCAAACTTATTTAGCCTGCGCCCCCATTTCAGAAAAAAAATAATAAATAAATGAATGCACCCTAGCAATTAAATTCTTTTATACCATACCCCATAATCCTAGATAAAATCTGACAGTTCTTTCCAGGACCCCCAGGGGGCAGTAAGCCCACTTTGGAAAATGCTGGTGTAGCACAGCATGTCAACCGGTGCTGTTTTTTCTAATAGCATGTGCTCACGTTGTATCTTTGTGTCACATTTTGGTCATTCTCACAATATTTCCAACATTTTCATAACACTAAGGCAGATTTTACAGACGACAGCATAGTGTAAACATAGTATATATAGACAAAAATGGCAGAGAAATAAGACCATATATGACCTCTTCTCTGACTTCCCTGTACCTGTGTAGCAGAGGTCAGACATACCTACCTCTATCCTCTCTTCTTCTTTTTTTTGTTTTGGTTTTTTTGGGGGCATCACTGCTCTCTGGTGGTAGAATTGAGCCTCCTCCCAGTGGGCTGCAGTCCTGCACACAACCTCTTTTCCACCGGGGCTCTATTCTACCCTCTCTTCTTTACCTGCCCCTTCCCAGGCATCGTGTTTCTACTGCTGTGTTCAATAATTCGTTCCAATGACCACAGAACTCCCAGATAAAGCTCCCAGATTGGTGGGTTCATGAGGAAAATAGACAAGTGACCCCAGTGTGGAATCAGTAAGGACACTCACGAGCCCTCCACATGAGCGCCTCTCCTCTACCAGCAGCCGGCGCTCTCTTGGGTCCCCACCTCGCACCCACAGGGTCCCTTGGCTTCAGCCTCCCTGGGCCAGGAAGCCGGCCTGCCACGCTCCCTCAGGGTTTCCAGGTCTCTGCACCATGCCTGTGCGCTGTCTCAAGGTCATCTTGCCTCAGCCTCTGGTCATGGCCTGGCTCCTTTGTTGTGCCCCATGGTCGCTAGGCCATAGCCTGGGGTGCCTCTGGTCTCAGTCTCTACCACTTCAGACAGAGTTCTCCCATGTGTATCACTTCTTGTGGCCCTGGGTTTCTCTCTCATCCTGCATCACACATGGCTTGTCCGGACAGCCAGAGGAATATAACTGACACTGACCTGTCACCCTGGAAGTGTTCCACAGGCCTCAGAGCATACTTTCAGCCAGTCGTTTGCTGGGAGTCCCAGAGGCATGAATAGAGGAACCATATTTAGAAAATCCACCACACCATAGGGATGTTCTGGGAAACTAAAACATTTACACGACTCAGTTTACTGCAAGATTTGAATTATCATGATGATCTAAATCCAAACCTACAATATATCTGAGATATGCCTGTGTGGGTTTTTTTTTAAATCACTTTTAAAATTGATATTCCAAATAAAACTTTATTCTTAAAATTGTTGTGTGATACTGAGGGGAAGGTGGGGGAGGAGGGGAGTCTAAACTGTCCTTCTAGAATATTTCCCGTGATTGACTGATGGTCACTTATGTTACAGCCCACCATTGATGAGAAAATTCAGCTGGTTCCAAAAGCCCAGCTGGGCAGCTGGGGGAAAGGCAGCAGTGGTGGGGCGAAGGCGAGTGAGACTGGTGAGTGTGGAGTTCCCTTCTTGGTCAGACCCCCGGATTGATCTGTTAGTATCCAGCTTTCACTTTAGAATCACATGGAGCTAATCATGCCCAAATTTTATTGAGGTCCTTAACCCTTTCTGGGGTACGTGCTGGCTGGCTAACAGCAAGGCCAACGGTTCGAACTCTGCAGGACAAAAGAGAGGCTTGCTGCTTGCTTAAGGAGTGACAGCCTCAGAAACTCACAGAGACACTTCCACCCTGCCCTGGCAACGAGTTGAAATTGACTTGATGGCAGCAGCAGTTTGAAATCGCCAGCCCCTCTGCAGGAGACGGATAAAGCTTTCCCCTCCTGCCATGAGTGACAGTCTCGGCACCTACAGGGGCAGTGCTAACCTGCCCTGCAGGGTTGCTGTGACTCTTAGAAAGGTATACTGTGTCCTGTTCACAAAGACAAACACTTGACTGGCGTCAGATAGGATCTGCACCTACTGTTCTGATGTACATTGCAAATCCCACTTAAAGACAAACTTGGGGATATAGCTCAGTAACCCAAGACCACTAAGTATAATATCCTATTTTTTTTTACATCATTTTATTGGGGCTCGTAAAACTCTTACCATAATTCATACATACATCCATTGTATGTCAAGCATATTACACATTTGTTGCCCTCATCATTCTCAAAACATTTGCTTCCTACTTAAGCCCTTGGTGTCAGTTCCTCATTTTTTCCCCTCTCCACTCCCTCCTCACTCATGAACCATTGATAATTTCTAAATTATTAGTTTGTCAAATCTTACACTGTCTGATGTCTCCCTTCACCCACTTTCCTGTTGTCCACACTCCAGGGAGGACGTTATGTGTAGATTCTTATCATCGGTTCCCCCTCTCTATTCCCCCTTCCCTCCATCTTCCTGGTATTTCCATTCTCACCCACTAGTCCTGAAGGAATCATCTCTCCTGAATACCCTATGTTTCTGATTTCTATTTGTATCAGGGTACAGCCTCTGGTCTAGCCGGATTTGTAAGGTAGAATTGGGGTCATAATAGTGGGGGTGCTGAAGCATTGAAGTACTGGAGGAAAGTTGTATGTTTCATCATTGCTACATTGCACCCTGACTGGCTCATCTCCATCCCAAGGCCTTTCTGTACAGGGAGTCGCTTCACCTACAGATGGGCTTTGGGTCCCCAATCTGTACTTCCCCTCATGTATAGTGAAATCATTTTTAGTTCTTTGATGCGCAATATCTGATCCCTTTGACACCTGGTCATACAGTCTGGTGTGCTTCTTCCATGTGGGTTTTGTTGCTTCTGAACTAGATGGCTGCTTGTTTACTCAAGCATTTAAGACCCCCAGATTCTATATCTTTTGATAGCCGGGGGCACTATCAGCTTTCTTCACCACTTTTGCTTGTGTGCACATTTGTCTTCAGCGATCGCGTTGGAAAGGTGAACTTGTTAAAACTTCAAGTCTCAGGCCCTGACCAAATGAGGAGGGTGAATATGCATCTGGATTTTAGCCATGTGATTTGTATTTTTTCTAAATCTTCAACACCTGTAGATGCCTTACGGTCAAGTGCTTCCAGTTTAAACAGATTCTCTGCTCTGCAACCCCCAGTACCCTCAGGCTCCTCCTCATCCACACCTTTGGAGTTTGATTCTCGGCGGACACTGACCAGGTAAGAAGGCCACTTGCTCTGTAGGCCTAGTCAAAGTTTTTCTTCCTGTCGGTAGGGCTGGCTCTCACTTTCTCTCAGGTGCAGATCCACATAGGGCATAATGATCCTTGTGGTGGAAAATCATCTTCTGAAATTTTGTTTTCTCTTTCTTTAATAAGGCTAATTTGTCCTTCTTCTTTGATCTTCATAGTCTAAAATTTCCCAAAGAACATAATTCAGTGGTAGGTTTGATAAGAGGTAAAAGGGAAAGGGAGATTGATCCCTAACACTTGGCTCCTTAAGAAAGCCAGCTCCACCCAGAGCTCTGCAGATGTGTGTGGGGCCCGGAACACCACTGCAGAGTATGCTGGCGAGCTACTAGGCGAATTAAAGAGCCTGCCACACCTCTTAGAGCTTCTCAGTGAAAGTGCTCTTCATGGGAGATTTGAAATTGCCTTTCAGTTCTCAATGGGACACAGGAAAAAAAAAAAAGACAATTTTAAAATGCCATGGAACATCTGGTCACTTACCTGTAGGGCAACAAGTGACAAAAAATGACATGTTCTTATGACATTCAGAACTGCAATTTCTTAAGCATTATATATATATATACACATGCATACATATACATACATACACTTTTTGGTTCTGTGGTATCACTGCCCTGGTGGGAGTAG
>PVJH01039078.1:0-16662 GCA_004026705.1 Nesogale talazaci
GTCCAGCAAGCCTGGGGCGCTAGCGTGATGATGCCAGCTGGGCTACAAGGCTCACCATCTGGGGCGGCGGTCTTTGCCCTTCAAGGCTCTGACAAGTGCAGTGTTTCCAGGGACCCCCCGGCGTTAGTGGTCTGGGGTCTGCCTCAGGCCCCAGGGGATGCTCTCTGACCCTGAGCATAGGGGCTCACACAGCTGGGAATTCAGAATGGGTGGATGCACAGCAAACGGAGGCCTTCCTGGTTCCCAGGCTTCTTTGTAAAGGCTGCCCTGAGGTCCTCTTCTGACCTGGAGGCCGAATTGGGTGATGCCTGAGGGATGGTTCACTCAGAGACCTCCTGCGTGGTCCTGCCTGCCTCTGGAAGATTGAACCTCACTGGTTTAGCCGGCTCAGTGCAATCCGCTTTCTCTCCTGGGCCTGCTGTGTGCTCCCTAAACCCTCCCCTCCTTCACAGCCCTCTACCACCCTATCTATCCGTTCCCAGCTCCCACTCCCTCCCTCCCTCTCTCTGTTCTCCCTCTCCTTTCAGCCAAGCCACTCACTGCCCTCTAGTGGCCACCCAGAGGGTCACCAAGCAGTAGATATAGATAGATAGATAGATAGATAGATAGATAGATAGATAGATAGATAGATAGATCCTTTATGGCGGTCCTAGCTGTACCTTCCGCTTAGAATGGCATTCCATATCAATAAGGATCCTCTTACAGGACAGGCCTCCTTCTGGAAAACCAGGGTGTACTTCCTGCCAGGCGGCACTGCAGGGCATAGACAGCGACCTTCCCCATCCAGGCCTCTAGCTGGTCCCCCTCCTGGCCCTGCAGCCCCCGAGCCTCACCCTCCCTGTCCTTGACTACAAGGGGTGGCAGTGGGGAGAGGAGGCAGGGGAACAGGGGCGCACTTCTCCCATCAAGTCTGCTTCTGCTCAACTCTGCTTGTCCATTGAGGAAGAGCTTGGCCCGACCAGAAGGGCCCTACCCCGGGAGCAGCAGATCTGAGAGGCCACCAAGATGAACTTGAGATGGGGCTCCGGAACTCCGTGGAAAAGGCAGCAGGGTCTATGAAGCCGGACTTGGGTCATCTGGTGCAGCAGCTCAAGATGTCACATCTATCCCCTCCCCAAGCCCCAGTGACTTCTCTGCTCCCAGACCCTACAGAATCCTTAGTTGTGGTTGTCCCCTACCTGAGTGCTAGTCATTATGGTCCACTTGCATTATAGAATACTGTGTGATAAATATGGCTGTGGATGGTTTGAATGTATTAGTTCTGCGATGATTAGTAGCAACAAAACTATTTTGTATGGTCTTTATACACTGAATTCCACTAGTTGGTTAGTTGGTTGGTTTCTGAGCAGATGACATTGACTTTTTTTTCCTTTTTTAAAAAAATGACTTCAAATTAAAGATTCACTGAGGCTATTAGGTTCACAAATGCAAATGACCTCAATATAGTAATTAAAACACCAGAGCATTCGACCAAATCATCGACTACAAAAACAACAGCAGCACATGCAGGTAATCAGAAGCATCACCATAGTTATAATAGCAGTTTGCATCAGAGTAATAACAGGAGCACATTAGAAGTCTCAAAATTAAATTAGCGTAAAGCTTTTTGCCTTGGGGTTATCTTGACCCACTTAAGTTTAATCTTTTTATTCGGGGCTCATACAACTCTTAGCACAATCCATACATCCATCCATTGTGTCAAGCACACTTGTACATTTGTTGCCCTCATCATTCTCAAAACATTTGCTTTCTACTTGAGCCCTTGGTATCAGCTCCTCATTTTCCCCTTCCTTCCTTCCCTCCCTTCCTCCCTCCCTCACAAATCCTTGATAATTTATAAATTATTATGATTTTCTCATGTCTTACACTGTCTGAGGTCTCCCTTCACCCACTTTTCTGTTGTCCCTTCCCCCAGGGAGGGGGTTATATGTATATCATTGTGGCTGGGTCACCCTTTTTCTCCCATCTTACCTTTACCCTCCTGGTATTGCTAACCTCATTATTAATCCAAGCGGTTCATCTGTCCTGGGTTCTCTGTGTTTCCAGCTCTTCTTTCTACCCATGTACATGCTCTGGTCTAGCTGAATGTATAAGATAGAATTGGTTTCATGATAGTAGGGGGGAGTAAGCATTTAAGAACTAGAGGGACGTTGTATGTTTCATCAGTGCTATACTCCACCCTGACTGACTCATCTTCTCCCCACGACTCTTCAGTAAGGAGATGTCCAGTTGCCTACAGATGGGCTTTGGGTCTCCAGTCCACACTCCCCTTTATTCACACTGATATGATTTTTTTTGTTCTTTGATGCCTGATACCTGATATCTTTGGCACCTCATTATCACACAGGCTGGTGCACTTCTTCCATGTGGGCTTGGTTGCTTCTGAGCTAGATGGCTGTTTACTTATCTTCAAGCCTTTAAGACCCCAGATGCTAACTCTTTTGATAGCTGGGCACCATCAGTTTTTTTCACCATATTTGCTTATACACCTACTTTATCTTTAGTGATTGTGTCAGAAAGATAAGCATCATGGAATGCCAGTTTAATAGCACAGAGTGCTCTTGCAATGAGGGAGTACTTGAGTAGAGGACCAATATCCATCTGCTAACTTAATACTAAACCTATAAATATATGCATATAGATCTATTTCTCCATCTTCATATATATTTACATATGCACATGCTTTTGTTTAGACCTTTATAAATGCCCTCTGCCTCCTAATTCATTCCTCTATTTCCTTTTACTTTCCTGTTGTCCCACTATCATGTTCAGCCTTCATTTGGGTTTCAGTAATTCCTCTTGGTTACATTACCCTTGATCAAGGCGCCCCCCCCCCCTCCGCCCGGTCTCCTATACCCTCCTGACTGTTGATTTTGGATCACCTGTTGTTCCCTTGTCCCTGGGATTGTTAACATCCACTTCCTTTCCCCCCCGCACCTTCCCTTCTCTTATGTCCCCCTAGAACCATCAGTCCCGTTGATTTCTCCTCCAGATTGTTTATCCCACTTATCTTATCTAGATGGATCTGCAGAGATAACAATAAGCACCAAAAATAAGACAGAGCAAAGCAAACAAACAAAACAAAAGAAAACAAAATAACAACAAATCAATGACCAAAAAAAGACTAAATAGTTCAAGGTTTGTTAACCTTTAGGAGTGTTTTCTGGTTGAGTCTGATGGGGTACCATGCCCTGGCGCCAAAGTCTATTTTTAGTACTCCTGGGTACCTCATTGCCCTGTTCCCCTTGCGCGCCCGTAGTGTTTCGCCTCAGCGGGATGGGTTCACATCAGGTGCAATTCCTGCACTGTGTCTCCAGTGTTGTCCGCCATAGGGCTATGGGTCAGTGAGGGAGGTCATGTCTCAGTGGAGACGGCCCTACGGTCCTCTCTGTGCTTTGACTGCTCTGAGCGGGAAGATGGTCCTCAGGGCTTGGCGCGCCAGGAGGTGCTCCACTCTCTCTCCTTCTCCCTTGGTTTGCTCCTGTGTGCTCTGATCAGACAGGTCCCTCTCCCCACAGGGATATTTTTAAGCTGCCATTATATATATAAGGTTACCTCCTCCTGCAGAACAGCGTCACCCAGTACGCTGTACTCCTACACTGCCTTCTGGTGACGCCACTACTTGCTGCTTCCATCGGCAGTGTCTGCGGTCTGCTTTTTCTTTTGAATGGTTCCTGCGCTACTACATTTCCACTGATCTAAACTTTCCCACAGACGTCGTCTTTCCAGTGAGTCTGCATCCACTCATTGAGTCGTCAGACACATACGAGTATTGTGCCCCTGCTATGTGTCGAGCCAACACACACACACACACACACACACTGCCATGGAATTGGTGTCAACCCATAGCCAGCTTGTAGAACAGGCTGGGTCTTCCTCTGCGAATTTCTGAGACGGCATTTCTTCCCAGGAGTACGAGGCCCCGCCTGTCTCCTGCAGAGCAAGTGGTGGTTTCGACTGCCCACCCAGCAGCCTCCCCCGGAGTAAGCCCGACACCACAAGGGCTCCTGGGTATCCAGCAGGGGTGAATAGCAACAGGCACCGACACGTCCCTGGAGGAGCTCACATTTGATCAGAAGAGACCGAGCTCACTGTGCAGGGTCACAAACAGTTAAGTGCCCGGGGGGGACAAGCCTGCAGGGATGATGACATTGCTCCCAAGGCAACCACAGAGTGTGGGAGAAACCAGAAAGTTCCTCCCTGAGGAAATGATCCCTAGTGGAGAGGCCCCTGTGGAGGGGAGGTGGAGCGTGGAGTGAAGGAAAATCCCAGGCCAGGCGGCCGGTCTATGGAGAGACGCTCCCCCAGGTCCTTGGCTCGCAACCTTGGTGCACATCAGGGTAAGGTGACCAGATGTCTGCTTTTTGACAATTTAATAACATCCTGCGGCATCTTAAAATTAAAATAAATATATTACAATACTGTCTTTGCGTTCTATGAACATTTTCATTGCTCCATATAGACCAAATTTATATATATATATATATATATATATATTCATATATTTTACCACCTCCCCCCTAGACCAAATTTTTAATACAAAATCACCACCACCCCTCCCAGTCAATGGTGTCCCACTTAAAATCTGGTCACTTTACTTAGGGTCATCTTGAAAGCTGTAAAAAGACGGATGCCCAGCCCTCGAACTCCAAATTTGAATGGAATTGGGCCGGCTTGTGGTTTTAAAGACCCAGGCAAGAACGGGGGTCTAGAGGGTCCCACCTTGCCGGAGTTCCCATTGTTTTGTGGGATGTAGCTTGATTCTTCTTAGGACCAGAAACGAGCAAGTGGGCTGAACGTCCACCCACGTCCCGGTACCCCCCAGACCAGGCCAAAGGAATCCACCTCCAGAGACGTCTCTGTAAAATCCCACAGAGAAGAACAAAGTCAAACGAATCAAAAGCCAGGAAAGTCGTCAGTCTCTGAGGTGTCCATCTGCGAGGGTCTCCTGTCGCTGATAGTTGAAGAGAATTGCTTTTCTCTCTCAGACAACAAGGGAGTCTAGATTGAGAGCAACTGGCTTTGATTCGGCCTCTAAATGCCTCTCAGGACCCACGACTCCCTCGTCTTTCCGACTTATTCGTGTCTTTCCTTGTATTTGTGGTCTCCTAATTGCCTGGTGGCTGCTGCGGGGCCAGGTATCTGTTGTGTCTGTCTTGAAGCACAAAAAAAGTAGCCAGCTATGTGTCTCATATATCCTGTTTCTCTCCTTATCAGGAAAAGCGTTCTTAGATGACCAGCCTCCTCTCAGCCTTCAAATAGGCCAGAAGGGTCAGACATGATCACCACGAGCTGTCAGGGAGTCAAAAAGAGAAACTGTATTCATGTCGTCTCTACCACAGAGGGGAGGGAGCATGAGACCCGGGAGTAACCATGTGATCCACCCAGAGTCACGAAGGGGACGCAAAGAGCATTTGTTCCCTCTCTTAGAGCAAAGACGTCTCCTTGAACCGCCCTCCTTCAGGCTTACCCTGAAATGCTCTGAACTTGGCCCAGTGTCTCTGCTGGGAAGGCTGTTCACGGCTCCTGGGTGCCATGTTCACTGCCTCTGTCTGCTCCAGTAACGCAGCCGTCTGGTGCTTTCTAGGACATCTCAGAATGGGACCGAAAGGGGAGCGAGGATTTCCGGGGCCTCCAGGAAGATGTCAGTGTGGCCCGCCCGTGAATGTGAATAACCCTTCCTACGGGGAATCTCGGTATGGATCCAGTTCCTCACAAGTTCCTGTGGTAAGGCTCTGGGGGGCAAAATCCAGGGTGGTTACGGTGCGAGGCAGGGTTGATGAGAGAAACACCTCCAAGGGCACTCATGGGTGTTTAAGAACGCGCTTCCTATCAAGAAGTCATGATGCATCAAGAAAATATTCCCAGCCCTGTCCAACTCAAGTCCATGAGGCTGCTACTAGTTGAAAAGGCCCCTCAGACTCACGAAGCCACACGCAGTGGTGCAGAAGGCTGGAACATCTCCGGCCGTCCGGTGGGTGCAAAGTCATGTGGATCGAATGGTGGTAGACACATTCCAGGGCTCCCTGTTGGTCTCTACGTGGGATGGGGGCATGTTCCCAGGATCCTCCTTGTGAGAAGGCCACGCCCACCAGGAGGCACCATCAGGCTGTGACCTCACTGAATGGCTAAATTCTACCCCTTCATCGATATATCTTCAAGAAGTTGACATTACGGAATGTCATGACCTGGTTATCAATAAGGACCTTCCACTTTTTATAGTGTTGAAAGTTCATCGGGGCTGAGCCCTGGTGGTGCAGTGGTTGAGTGCAGGGCTGCAGTCCCCTGGCTTGGTGGTTCAAATCCAGTAGCAGCAAGGCTGGGTCTCCCACTCCCACCAGAGGGCAGTGATGCCAAAAAAAAGAAAAGAAAAGAAAGCACACCACCATAATTTAAGCTAAATCATGCGGGAGAGATTTAAATTTTAAAAAGACAAAGTAGCCGTTTCAAGTATATGTCAGGACTATGTCATGACGCAGTTATAAAGCCAAAGGAAAGAAAACATGGGCTGCCCGGGTGTTGTGGGCCACAGCTAGTTAAGATGTTCAAGAATAGGAAACTGTGAAGCTTTTAAGAACTTTCTGGATCACGCTCCCACTAAATTCTGGTATGTGCTTGGGGTGGGGGTGGGGGGCACGAATGACTTGGATAACTTGATTCGATGACATCATCTTTTTCTTTCTTAAGTCTTGAGAACATTGAAAATATTTGATTCTTTTTCATCACCGAAGATATCCTATATCTTTATCTATCTATAAGTATTCGCCCCCTCTCTCCAAAGAGTTGGGTTTTGTTGGTTAACTCACTGCCATCAAGTCGATGCTGATTCAACCTGATAGGACAGGGTAGAACTGTGCCTGTGGATTTCCGAGATGAGTGCCCTTTCAAGGGGTCGTCGGTAGCCCGTCTTTCTCCCCTGGAGAGGCTGGTGGCTTCAAACGAAACTTGCAGGTGGCAGCTCAACACGTGACCACGATGCCACCAGAGCTCCACTCACCCCTACGGACAGATGTGACAAAAGGAACCTCTCACTGTGATTCTGACACACAGTGACCCTGCAGGACAGAGGAGAAGTGGCCCTGTGGGGTTCTGAGACGGTTTCCTGGAAAGCTTCCTTTTTCTCCTGGTTTTGAACTGCCAACCTTGTGGTTAGCCACCCAAAGCTACCCACACCTCACCAGAGTCCCTGCAGGCAGAGAAGCAGAAGCCTCACACTCAGACCCGAAGGGGCTGGCAGGTGTGAAAATCAGGAGACGCCCCAGGGGTAAGGGTGCAAACCCCCCTTCTCCCAGGACGGAGATTCCGTCTCCCCCACTGGCGCTGCTGCGACGCTCCCCGGAAGCGCTCCCGGCTATCCTCACGAGTGTGTTCCTTGGCAGATTTTTGTGGTCAACGACCAAAAGGAGCTTGAGAAGCTGAACACCCAAAATGCCATCGCCTTCTGCAGAGACCAGCGGTCGCTGTACTTCAAGGACCGCCTCGGCTGGCTCCCCATCCAGGTAGGTGCGGCACGGGGACACTCCAGGATCCGCCTCACACCACCGGCTTGGGATCGGGACACACCCGTTCAGATCTCTCCCAGCAGGACAGGCTCGAACTGTCCCTGTGGGCTTCTGGGTCTGTGATTCCCCAGGAGTAGAACACTCCATCCCTCTCTCCATGCCATAAAGGGAAAGCCAAACAGCTGGGTCTCAGGCCAAACTTTTCTGTTTGTGGCCTGTTTGCCTGGAATTGCCAAGCATCCTCCTTGGCATCTTTTCTGAGCAAGTCTCCCAGAAGAGCCCCCTGTCTGAGCCTCTGAGGCAGGCCCACGACTAAGGATGCACCTGTCTCTACATCGCCAACCTGCCCAGCTGCCGCCTTATTCTGGTCCAGCCTTCCCTCCCTCTACAGAGCTCTGAGTAACGGGAAAGAATTGCCTTTCTTAATATGGAGGAACAAACTCTGAAGAGGCCCCAGCAAACCAAGAGATGCCACCAGTGGGGTCCCTGGAACCAGAGCATCTGTCCCCTGCCCCTTGTGCCCGGCCCTGCTTAGCAGCTGCCTGGATGCCCCGTCTGCCTCCCGGTAACGATTGTGTATTTCTTTGGCCAGCTGACCCCCTTCTACCCTGTGGAGGACACAATAGGCCTCCGTGGTACCTGCGGCGATGGGGTCCTGCAGCCTGGGGAGGAGTGTGATGATGGTAACGGTGACGTGGGTGATGACTGCATTGGTGAGTGAGGGCCCAGCCTCGGAGGGGGGAGGGGGGCGGGAGTCTCGGCATGAGGACACTCGGGGCCCTGGACACTGGCTGTGGTGGTTTGAAATGACTCTAGAACCAGGGGGAATGGATCGGGGCTTCCCTACGGCCCTAGTCCAAGCCAAATGTTTTCTCCTTCCATCACCCAAACTCATCAATGGGCTTGGTGTCAAGGATCTTTCCATGGAAAAGACTGCCTTGTTCTATGGAGGAATGCACCCCTTTGCCCCTATGTCCTAGCCCCTCCATCTCCCAAGCCTGCTGCTGCTTTTCGTAGCAAAATCCAGGCTCAGAGGGCTGTGGCTTTAATGTCCAGACAGGGGCGAAAGAGATGCCTGCTCTCTGCAAATGCCCGGAATAGGACTCGGGACTCGGTTGGGGTTCCAGGAGCAAAGTCTTTTGATGATGACAGCCTCCAGCCCAGTCAGACCTGCCTCCAGTCTCATGGGATCTTATAGGATGGATAGAGGGGCCTGCATGTGTCTGTATTTTGAATCCAGTGACAGGCAGAAGGCAGAAAGCATGGGCCTGAGAGTCGGAGCTGGAGTGCTGGCCCTGCTGGCTGCCAGCTCACCTTTGGGCTCAGCCAGGAAGCACCACCTCTGCGTGGGATGGCGGAGGGAGGGCACCAGCTGCCTCAGCTGTAAGCTGGGTGTGTCCCTCTGAACAGTTCTGGGTCTTTAGGGATGCTGTCATCTCTCATGATGACAAGAAGAGCCAGGAATGTATATAGGGAGTGTCTCTGGCATGTAGGGCGGGGGACCTACTGGTTGAATCCATCCAAGACTTACTCTTTAGGTCCCTAGAGGGGAGACAGACCTGGACTCAGGGCTGGGGCTGTGTAGACACAACAGACAAAGCTCTCCCCCTAATTCCCCAGCATCTCCAGGGCAGAATGAAGGTACAGTGTGTGGGGCAGGGACAGCTGCCTCTGACCCTCTGATCCCTGGGGCACTGCTGGGGCCTGAAGTCCCATCTGTCTTTGGTCACCATGGGAAAGAACTGATGGTGTCTTTGTGCCCTGTGACCATGGAGATGGGGTTCACGCCCCGACCCTGCCTTTGTGTGAGACCAGAGGGCCCCCTGTGTGAGTCGGGGTAGACCAGAGAAGCAGATCCAGAGACACTCCTATGAGTGTCTAAGAAAGAGCTTTATCGAAAGCGTAATTGTATATGAAGAAAACATCCCAGCCCAGTTCCAATCAAGTCCATAAATCTGATATTAGCCCATATGTCCGATACCAATCTCTGCATTCCTCTTCAGACTCATGAAACACATGCAATGATACCAAATGCAGGAAGATCACAGGCCAGTGGGTAGAAAGTCTTGTGGATCCCATGGCAGTGGAAGCATCTCAGATCTGGCGTGGGTCTCCACGTGGCTTCTCCAGCTTCAGGGTTTTGGCTCCATCAGCAAAGCTCCCTGTGACTTGTGCACAGGAATGTCTCACAGGGAACATGTGTGTGTTTCCCGCCTCCAGTGAGCTGTTGACCTCCTTCGTGCCTCCAAATGAGGTCATCAAGCTGCGACCCAATTGACAGGCTAGACTCCACCCCTTCGCGCTTCAAAGTCTCAAGTTGACAACAGATGATGTAACGACCACACCCTCTCCTGAACATCCCTGCTGTCCCTGAAACACAGGCTGGGTCCAGTCAGCCGTGTAACTCAGTCTGGAAGCTCTGTTTTCCAGATAGGAATAGCAGTGATCACCCTCCAGACTCTCCCCTTCCTGGGTGCAGAGTGGGGCATCGGGCCTAAGAGAGGCCCAGCCTTGCCCCTCGGGGTCCGGCACGGCAGGATGGAGTGGAATCTCCCTCGCCTTCTTCCACTGCCCATCAGGACAGGGCCTGGGGTCTCCATCAGTGCCTGGTAGGAGTCCGGCTGAGCTTTGTGGGCACACTTCTTTCCGTGGGTCCCCTCTGGTCACCAAGTCCTTGTAGGCTGAAGCCCCCCTGAGGCCTTGCACCCCCGTTCTCAGCCGCACTTCCTGTGTCCTCTCAGGCTGTCGCCGGGCCTACTGCGGAGATGGCCACCGGCAGGCAGGCGTGGAGGACTGTGACGGCTCCGACTTCGGCCACCTGACCTGCAGGACCTATCTGCCTGGGTAGGACCCCGCGCCCTGTGCCTGTGACCAGAGCCACAGCATGCCAGCCCCTCCCTGCCCTCTGCTCCTGGCTGACACTCTCGCTCCTGCCTCCCCCTTTTCCTCCATAAAGGGGATGGTGTCCCCCATGCTGCTGGTGCCTATTGAGACCCAGAGGGGTGGGGATGATCAAGACATAGTCCCTGCTTCCTTTTCTTTCTTTCTTTCTTTTTTTTTAATCATCTTATTGGGGGCTCTTACAGCTCTTCTAACATTCCACGCATCAATCAGTTGGATCAAGCACATTTGTACCTATGTTGCCACCACCATTTCCAAAATATTTTTCTACTCGAGTCCTTGGTCTCAGCTCCTCTTTTTCCCCCCTCCCGCCCTCGCCAATCCTTGATCAATGATATATTATTATCATGTTGCATCTCACACTGTCCCTTGTCTTCCTTCACCCACATTTCTGTTATTCGTCCCCTTGGGGTGGGGTGACTCCATATCCGATCTGGTCCTGGGTTCCCCCTCTCTCCCTCCCCACCCCTTCATGATACCGCTACTCCCACTACTGTTCTTGAGAGTTTATCTGCCCTGAACTCCATGTGTCCAGCCTGCTCACTTTTTTGTTCAGTGGAGAAGGAAGGCAGTATGCACGTGATCACCATACATCCCAAGGGGGCCTGTGCTACAGGACTGGGACAGTTCGGCCTGGGATTGAGGGAGGGGCAGCTGTTGGAATGGATGTGCAGGACTTACTCTGAATGACCGCATGAGTCTTGTGGTCCACGGGCCGGGGAGGGGACTCTTGAGGAGGGCAGGCACAATGGGGCATTGCCAAGGAGCTGAAAGCCCGTGTGGGCAGAATTCTCCAGAAGACACCCACCCTCCCAGCAGACACACATGAGACCATCCCAGCATTGGTATCTAGTTTTGCAGGTCCGTGGCCCTCAGGAACCCCCAGGAACTCAGCACTGCCCGCAAAAGCCCCTTTAGTTCTCCTGAGGTCTCCCGGGACTCAGGATGAGTAGACTATCACCCTGGTTTCCATACTGACAGTTCCCAGGACAATGGAGAGCCGCTGACCCCATGAGGTGCTGATTCCAGGTCCCAAATAAATGTGGCCACCTATGCTTCTTCCAAAGCCCCCTTCCTCAGTTCTCATACCATTTGAGTACTGTCATGTTCTGACTGCCCTCTCCTACCCAGTCCACGTCCTGGCCTGACCTTGGCTCCGGAGTGGATCTGCTGGTGCCTCCGGTCTCCTAAGTCCCTCAAGAATCCAATTACTTCAATTCCTGCTTCAATCACTTGTCCTCTTTTTTTTTTCTTTTTTTTGGGGGGGACGTGGGGGGAGAAGGCATCACTGCCCTCAGGTGGTGGGAGTAGGAGGCCCAGCCTTTGCTCCGTGGAGCTGGACTCGAACCTCCATCCCAGTGGGCCGCAGTCCCGCGCACAACCACCACGCCACCGGGACTCAGCCCACTTGTCCTCTTGTAGGTGGGGACACTATGCCCATCTCTCTGCTGACCGCTGTCTGCACCTCCTTTCAAGGGGACCTCCTCAAGCCCACCCGTCCTTCTAAGCATGTAAATGTCTCCAACCAGGCCAGTGGGACTATAAACTTGCTGTCAGCCCACACTCTCCAAGTCCCTCTGGGCTTGGTCAGGACCACTCCCCACCCCCCAACTAGTACCTGATTTGTCCATTGTCCCTCTCCTTGAAGCAGGGAAGGCTCCTCTTAGGCAGAAGAGCCCCATTGACTTATGGCTCCATGGAGATATCCGAGTGTAGTTCATTAGATATGGGGTGCAGGGTTGAGTCAAACCTGACTCCTGGCTCACATGGTTACCCACTCATTACAGAGAAGCCTCAGAGAGATGCCTCTGAGTGTGGGTATAGTGCTTGCTTAACACACTGCTGTGAGACTGTCCTTTGGTTGAATGTGCTAACCAGTAGCCTGGCTGGCTGTTCAATGCAGTCAAGTTGGTTTAGATTCAGAGTAACCTTGCGCACAGCAGAACCCTGCCTGGTTCTTTGCCATCCTTACAACTGCCGTTTGGTGTGAGCCCACAGCTACCACCCTGGTTGCAATCTCTCTCCTTGACTACCTTCTTCTTTTTACTGACCCTCTACCTTACCAAGCACGGTGTCCTTTCCCAAGGACTGGTCTCTCCTGACAACACAGCTGACTTCTAAGAGACTACATCGCTGCACATGGACTGTGCACACAGACTTCCCAGATGGAATATACAGAGAGCAAATGGACTGTATCTGTGGGAAGACATGATGGAGAATTTCAATGTCAGCAGCTAAAACCAGACCAGGACCTGCCCGTGGAACAGACCAGGAATTGCTCAGATGTACCTTCGGGATAAAACTGAAGAGCATCAAAACGAGTTCACAAGAACCAAGAAGATGACCTTCAGTCTATCCCTTCTGAATTTCGAGAACATCTCAAGGACAACTTGGACATATTGGTCACTAATGACTGAGGACTTGATGAGCTGTGGGCTGACATCAAGAACATCAATCGTGATTAAAGCAGAAAGTCATTGAAGAGACAAGAAAGGAAGAAAAAAAAGATAAAAACGGATGCCTGGAAAGATTCTGAAACTTGCTTCTGATCGTCGAGAAGCTAAAACAACTGGTAGAAAGGATGAAGTCCAAGAGTTGATTGGGAAATTTCAAAGGGCAGCTCAGAAGACACATACGGAATATTATCATGAAGCATGCAAAGACTTAGCTTGGAAAACCCAAAGGGAATAACATGCTTAACCTATCTGGAACCAAAAGGACTGAAAAAAAGATTCCAACCTTGAGTTGCAATCTTGAAAGATTCGATGGGCAAAATACTGAACGATGCAGGAAGCCATAAGAGAAGATCTCACCTCCGTTAAGATGAATTTGTTCTTCACCGGTCTTGAAATTAATGCTGAAATTTGGGTCCTGGTCACAGTAGAACCTGGAAGGAAATGATGGACTGAGTCTTTGATCTGTCTGGAACCACTTAATTGGTGCACATTGGAGTGCTTCGAAAGATGTGAAGAGTCAGGTTTTTGCTACGGTGGATGGAAATGAGCTCTCAAAAACAAGGATAGGATCTAAGACTTCACATTTGGAGAACTAAAGGATTTGTAAGGATCACAAGCAAGCCACTCCCTGCTGAAAGCTACCTGGATGGATTAAGATTTAAACATGGAATAAGATTTAAACATAAATAAATCATCATCAAACAACAACAACAACAAGAGAAGATGGGAAGAATACAGTGTCATTACACCAAAAAGAACTAGATGAGAGGCCACAATTTCAGGAGGTAGCATATGAGCAAGATCTAATGGTGCTGAAGGAAGAAATTCAAGCTACACTGGATGCACTAGCCAAAAGCAAGGCTTCAGGAAGTGATGGAATACCTGAAACCAGTTGAAAGGTTTCAGCAAGCTGATGAAGCAATGGAAGCCCTCACTCTGCTATGCCTGGAAATTTGGAAGACAGCTACTTGGCCAACTGACCGGAAGAGATTCGTGTCTGTGCCATTTCCAAAGAAAGACGACCCAACAGAATGATCCCACTGTAGGACAACAACATGAGTATCACATGCAAGTAAAATTTTGCTAACGATCATTCAAAAATGGTTGCAGCAGTACATTGACAGGGAAGAGAAGTTAGGCCTGACTCAGAAGAGGATTTTGAACAAGGGATATCTTTGCTAATGTCAGATGGATCTTGGCTCGAAACAGAAAGATGTTTACTTGTGTTTTATTGACTATGCCAAGGCATTTGACTTGGGATAAACTATGGAAATCTTAAGAAGAATGGGAATTCCAGAACACTTGATTGTGCTCATGAGGAAACGCTTTTATCATTCAACAGTGGTTGTGTGAACAACACCAGGGAACACTGCATGGTTTAAAAACACGAAAGGTGTGCATCAAGGTTGCAACCTCTCACCATCCTTGTTCCACCTGTCCGTTTGGAAAACCAGCAGAGAAGCTGGCTTACAGGAAGAAGAATGCAGCATCAGGATGGGAGGAAGACTTACTAACAACCTGTGCTATGCTGATGCAGCAACCTTCTTACTGAAAGTGAGGAGGACTTGAAGCACGTGATGATGATCCAGAATTGTAGCCTCCAGTCTGGATTGCAACTCAATATAAAGAAGACTTAAATCTTCACAACTGAACCAATAGGTAACATGATAAATGGAGACAGGATTGAGGTCGTTAAGGATTTTGTCTGGCTTTCCACAATGAAGAGTCATAGAAGCAGTGGTCACGAGATCAAAAAACATGTTGCTGTAGGTCAGTCTGCTGCACAAGACCTCTATGGAGTGTTGGAAAGCAGGGATGCTACTTTAAGGACTACAGGGTGGGCTGAGCCCTGGTGGCGTAGTGATTGTGTGCAGGACTGCAACCCACAGGGCTGATGGTTCAAATCCAGCAGCAGCTCTCCAGGAGCAAGGCTGGGCTTCCTACTCCCACCAGGGCAGTGAAGCCACACACACACACACACACACACACACACATACACACAAAGGACTAAGGGATGTCTCACCCACTCCATGCTATTTTCCATTGTCTCATATGCATGTGAAAGTTGGACACTGAATAAGGAAGACTGAAGAAGAGTCGATGCTTTTGAATGGAGGTGCTGGAGAAGAATATTGAAAGTACCACGGACTGCTAAAAGGGCCCATCAATCTGTCTTGGAAGAAGTGAGGTTCAAGCACTCCTTAGAGGCAAGGATGGCAAAACTTCGTCTTACGTATGCCCGACAAGAGAGGCCAGTTCCTGAAGAAGGATAGTATGCTCGATGAAGTGGAGGAGCAGTGAAAAAGGGGGGCTCGTTCAAAGAGATGGATGGACATAGTGGCTGCAGCATGAGCTCAGGCATGAGAGAGAACCCTTGTAAAGATGGCTCAGGGCTGCACAGTGTTTCCTTCTGTTGTGCATACGGTCACTCTGCGTCAGAACAACAACTACAATCACAACACGTTTCTCCACCTCCCTTCTAAGGAGCACACGGGCTGTACTTCTTCAAAAATCGACTTCTTTGTTCTTCTGGTAGCCCACTGTATTGCCAATATTTTCCACCAACACCACAATCCAAATACAGTGATTCTTCCTCAGTCTTCCCTCATCATTGTCCAACTCCCATAGGCAAGTGAGGCCATTGAAAATACCATAGCTTGGGTCAGGCACATCATAACCCTCAAGATGACATCTTTGCTCCGCAGCACATTGACACATGAAACAAATCAGTTCCTGAATTGCTCGATGCAATATGCCCTTTGATTTTGTCCGATGGGTCGTCTCAGTCAGTTAACTAGGTAACTTGTCTTCCAAATGTCTTGGCATAGGTGAATGGGTGAATGAATGAGGGAGGGAAGGAGTGCTTCCTGGGTCACTCAATATTTTGCTCATAGAATTCTTCAATATTACAAATTGAATCTTGAATTTTTCCCTCTTTTTACTTTTCAGCTTGAGCTAGGCTGAGTATGTTCTTCCTTTGTGGTTTTCTAACTCCAAGTCTTTCCACATTCCATCATCGTGCTTCCCTTTGTCTTCTGAAGCCGCCCTTGGACATTCTCCGTTTAGCTCTTTAACCTTCACTATTTCTCCCATTGGCTGTAGCTAGTCTATGTTGAAGAGCAAACGTCAGAGTCTCTTCCAGTCTCCACTTTGATCTTTTCTTTCTTTTCTTTTTAATGATCTTTTGCTTTCTTCATGAATGATCTCCTTGATGTCCTCCCACAGCTCATTGGGTTTTCTGTCATTAGCACTCCATGCTAAAGTCACATTTGTTCTTGACATGTTCTCAAAATCAGGTGGGATAGACTCAGAGTAGCTCATATTTGGGCTTTCGTGCATTTATTTTCGTTTTATTCAGCTTCATCCTGAACTCCCACATGAGCAATTGATGGTCTGTTCCATGGTCAAGCTCTGGCCTTGATGTTGAGCTTCATCATCTCGTCCCACAGATGTGGTCAGCTTGATTACTGTGTCTTCCACCTGGAGAGGTCCATGTGTATAGTCTCCTTTTGTGCTGTTGAAAAATAGGTCTTTGCAATGAAGATGTCTTTGCTCTGGCAAAATGTTGTCATGTGATCTGAAGCTTTGCTTCTGTGACCAGAGGATACACTGTCTTTTTCAGACCATAAGATCCAGCTGACCATAAGACACACCCAGTTTTTAGAACAGGAAAACAAGAAAAAATATTCCGAACCAAACAAGTAAACTAAAATGTTCTGGGGTTCCACACCTTCGAACCAGAGGATGCACCCTTGTTTCCCCCCACTTTTTTTTGGTGTGAGTGTGTGTGTGTGTGTGTCTTA
>PVJH01039079.1:0-16691 GCA_004026705.1 Nesogale talazaci
CCCCCCCCCCCTCCCAGGGGACTAGGGTCAGGCTGGACTGAGGGAGGGGCTATCCTGGTGCTTCTTGCCCTGGCCCTGCACCAGACTAACGTTTTCCCTGGGCTTCAGTATAAACAAAACAAAAACCAGGTCTCTGAGCAGGGATGGGCCTGTGGCTCTTGTTTTTGAAGAATGTGCCTGGCGTTCTTTCCAGGAGTCAGGTTAAGAAATGGAGATAAAAAAAAATAAATAAATTCACTGCTACAGAGTGAATCCTGACTAATAGAAACTATAGGACCAAGTAGAATTGCCCCTGTGAGTTGCTGAGACGAACTCTTCACTGGAGTCAAAAGCCTTTTTTTTTTTTTTTAAGGCATCACTGCCCTCTGGTGGTGGGAGTAGGAGGCCCAGCCTTTGCTCCCGTGAGCTGGAATTGAACCTCCAACCCAGTGGGCCGCAGTCCCACGCACAACCACGACCCCACCAGGGCTCAGCCTCAAAAGCCTTGCTAAAGCATTGTATTAACCTCTGCACCCCCAAGTGTGACTGGTGGTTTTTGAACTGCTAACCTCTTGGTAACATTTCAACATGAAACCCACCAGGCCACCAGTGCTCCTTAGATGAAGGTAAAGTACTACTATTTTCTTTTTCTTTTTTTGGGCATCACTGCCCTCTGGGGGGAGTGGGAGGCCCAGCCTTGCTCCTGGAGAGCTGCTGCTGCATTTGAACCGCCAAGCCAGTGGGCCCCAATCCCGCACTCAACCACTACACCACCGGGGCTCAGCCCAGTACTATTTTCAATCTTTACTCTCCGGAAATTTGTTCTTGGATAATTGCGGCTTTTTAGATCTTAAATGCTTGATTGCTCTAAGGTATGCGTACTATGCTACTATGCATATGTACGTGCCTTAAATACATCTGTGCATTGTTTGGCTGAAAATTGAATATGGGTGGGGGGAGGGTTAGGGGAGGATGAGTTTACTACCAAACCTAAAGAGTGACTAAGGGCCCTTCTTTTGGGGATTCCACTGGTCTCTATATGACCAGTCAGCCTGGTCTGTTTTATGATGTGGGGTTTTGTTCCACATTTTTCTTTCATCTCTCTAGGACCTGCTGCAAAGCCCTTTCACAGCAGTTGGTAGTGGTAGCCGGGTACCATCTAGTTCTTCAGATTCCTGGATCATGGAGACTGGTGTTTTGGGGGTCCATAAGTCCCTTGGCCGAATAGTTTCCCCATGTCTTTTCATTGTCACCACTTTTCCCCTGTGGATGGGGAGAGACTCATAGTTGCGCCTAAGATGCCTGCATAGCACTGCAGGCTCACACTTCAAATAGTGTTATGTGCTAGGCTAAAAATGAGACTTGAGAATAGTTCTCCAAAGCTTTTATGACTTTCATAAGTCCTCTTTTGTAGAAGGGGACTTCAGAAAGTTCCTGGGAAAAAAGAATGTAAAGACAGTAGAAATTCTCCACAAACTGTTTGAAGCTCTGCGGTATGAGTATATCCCACCATAGTGACTCACAGTGACCCTTCATAGGGTCTCCAAGGCTCTCCATCTTTGCTGAAGCAAACAGCCTCATCTTTCTCCCATCAATGCCAATCCCATGGCACCACCGGCATTCGTTTCCATTTGGACCCGCAATAGAAAAGAGAATTCTCTGGAAGGCATCAAAAGGCTTTGAATGCAAGATGTACCACTCTTTGTTGTAGGCCAGGCTGTGTTTAGACGTTGCCCAGGAGCAGCCGCTGTCCAGACGGGCGTTCCCTACATGTGTGACTCTGGTTTTCATTCTTCTCTTGAGGTGACCGCATTCGGTGACAATGGGGAACGTCTTTGAGAAGCTGTTTAAGAGTCTATTTGGGAAAAAAGAGATGCGGATTCTTATGGTGGGTTTGGATGCAGCTGGCAAAACCACCATCCTATATAAACTGAAGCTGGGCGAGATTGTGACAACCATCCCTACCATAGGTATGTATGTCAGCCGCCTGTGGCCGGGCAGCTTACGGCCTGGGGGCTGAGAGTCTCATGTGCCTCTCACACAACTGACTCTTTCAGCGTGAAAGTTCTGTTCACCCCCAGAGTGGAATGTTTTTGAAGTCAGAAATCAGCTTAGGCCTACTTTCCTCTCCCAGCTCTCTGGCACGCTGCAGGGGACACATGTAAGTTAAGCACATTTTGCATGACCGGAAGCAGGGGATAAAGTGATTCAAACATTTCACCACAATAGCATTGAAGCGAAACAAACAAATACCTTAAGGCCACGCCTGATGCCCTCTATTCCTCAGCCAGCCCGGGGGCTCTGGCAGCGGGATGGGAGCTGGGACTCCACAGATGCCTGCCGCAGTCAACATTCAGCTGGCCTGGCAGTCGAAGTGTGTTTTCACATCCACTAGGCCTCTGGGGTTTAAGGTTGCAGGGTGATCTTTTTGTTAAAATCCCTCTGACTCAAGCCAGTCATCCGAGCTGGTGTCCAGCTAAAGAAAGGGATTTGTGCCAGGGCTGGAAGAAAGTCTGGCTGCGTGAGTCAGGCTGCAGACTGGCACTGCGTGTGGTGAGTGGTTTCAGGGGCCTGCCAAGGGGCTTGTGTGCCACCATCTGATTCGACCCTATAAGCTGCTTCTAGGACCCAAACTCTCCTGCATGTAGGTGCCGCAGGATAGCCTGCGTGCTTCGTTTGTTTTCTGAAGATTGGACTGGGCACAGGCCCTGGAAGGGCAAGTCCTGGTGCTGCCTGTCAGGTGCCAGCATGGGCTGTAGCTCCAGCAATTGTAACATTTAGCAAGGAGGAAGTCAGATCGTGAGTGTTAATGCCCTTGCCCCCGATTACAAAGCATACTCTAAAGTGAAAATGTGATCACTTGGCTTGCTCCAACTTTAAAAAGAATCCAGGAGGCTGTAATCTCATACACAGAGAAAAAAGCCTTATGCAATGGAAAGTGACACGTCCATGAAAAGGTTCGAGGGAGTGTCTCTGTCACATAGCGTGCACACTGCCCGTGCACTGACTCTCCCGTGGACCACCTGCCCTGGTGGACAACCTTTATCTCATTTCCTCTCCGCAGAACGCTCTTCTGCCTCTTCCTTGGCCCCCACCCCACAGGAGCTCGTGCCACCTCATTTTGCTGGTCTCAGTTTACACAAGTGCTAAACCTTTCCTCCCTGAGCGGACTGGTTTTCCCCGCCGTCAATTCCCCTAGCACCCGCACATCTTCAGCTCATTTGCATGTGCCTGACCATTGTCCCTCTTGCTCAGTCTGTATAACAACAGAAGTCATGGCCTGACTTGTTTACTTCTGTCCCCAGAGACTAGTAACATGGCTAGTAACTAGTACTTGGTACATGTCCAGTTATTCCACTGAGGGGCCCTGTGCACGCTGTCCACAACATCTGTGCCCTTGTGCAGGCTGCTTGGCCCCTCCAGGAGTGAGTCTCAATTAGGCCACTGGGACATGTGCAAATCTATGAATGGGGGCTTCCTAAAGTTTGGAGGAAGATCTATTCTCTTTCAATCCCATTTTCCCACCCACTTTTTGGAGCCAGGTGAACTATACAAAGATGTGATGATCACTTTTGTCTCGGAGTGTGTCCTTTTGGTACAGTGCCACTGCTGTTGACATGGCTAAGGAGGAAAGCCCACCTGGGGAGGGAGACCCCTTGCAGATTCCATTGACTCCCTAGTGGGGTGAGCCCAGGAAAGCCCAAGATCGCAGTTGGGGGTGGGGAGGGGCATGGATGTAGTGGAAACTTCTGAGGGCAGGATATGCTTCTGAGGGCATGAGAGGGGCAGAATTAGGGAAAGGATAAGTGTTGCCATAAATCCAATTGGCAGAATGTGAGGATGAGTCAGATCTCCACTTCGCAGTTATCTGGCACCAGCCACCATGCCGCACTATCTCCCTCTAACCCTTGACACCTAGAACGAGGTCCGCCATCACAGTTTAAAGGTTACCACCTTCTTACTGGCAAGCAGGCTGACCCTGGAGGGTCCCCAGTCCTGCACTGCCATGCCCTAAGGCAGCGGTGGAGACCCCTCTGGCGGTCAAATGACCCTCTCACAGGAGTTGCCCGATTCAGAACAGTAGCAAAACGACAGTGATGAAGTAACAATGAACATAATTTTATGGTGGGGGGGGGGGTCACCACCACATGAGGAGCTGTCTGAAAGGGTCACGGCACGAGGAAGGTTGAGAACCCCTGTCCTAAGGGGTATCTTACTGTCCCACGCCATCGATCTCTTGGGTTTTTTAAATTTTGGTTTCTTATCATTGTCTTCTGGTTCTCTTTGTGCATGTTTTTAGTTTCTCTGTTGTTATTTACTCCCACGTACTTAATCTTTTCCTGATTTCCTTTTTTTTTTCTTCCCTGTATCACTGCCCTGGTGGAAGTAGGAAGCCCAGCCTTGCTCCTAGAGAGCTGCTGCTGGATTTGAACCATCCACCCTGTGGGCTGCAGTCCCGCACACCGCCACCGCGCCACCAGGGCTCAGCGCCATCTTTCTCTTTCATCAACCAAGAAGCTGTGGGAACGTCCATGACCAGGGCTTTTGTTGCCTTTATTTCATAGTTATGATTGAGGACTTTGCATGATTGTGATTGGGGCCTCTTTGGGTTTGCATAATTAATTAACTCGTACACCCTGCCTGAGGTTAACCAGGCGATCTTTCTGGAAGGGTCAGTCAAGTAGCTCCCTCCAAACTCTGCAGGTTTGCACAAAACTTCTCATGTGTCTAGGCCTCGATAACAGAAAAATCACTTCCATCACTCAAATTCAAAGATGATCTCTTAGGAACCAAGCCCAAGGGCTAACTTGCCCTTTATGGAGTGCCCATTACTCCCCCAGGGACACATAGATGGCGGGAACAGGCAAGGGTGTGGAGTCAAGAGGCTTAAGCCTGCTGAGAACCGCAAGTTTCCAGTATTCGGGTTGGTCAAGACACTAGCAGCAGTGCCAGGGTCTGGACGGGAGTTGGGGGGACACATCCGCAGGTGGAGGGAGTTGGCCTGAGACAGACACCCCTTCCATTTTCCCTAGCTTGGGACTGGGGGTCGGGGTGGGAGCTTTCTCCATTGTGTGGGGGCAGTGGCAGTCGTCCCATCTGATGGGGACTGTTTGCAGTAAGGGCTGCCTCTGAGAGTAAGGGATGGTTGAAAATTGGAGAAGAGGGGGAGTCTGAGGTCCCGGTGCTGAATGAAAGAGCAAGCTAACATTCTGCGTGATAGGGCGGCCAACTCACCAGCCCAGTTGAAACAAAAACGTACTCGTGAAATCATTTTGAATCCTCCAACCAGAGAAGCCCTGGTGAAACACGTTCCTCGTCTCCCCACTTTAGGCTTCAATGTGGAGACGGTAGAATATAAAAACATCAGCTTCACCGTCTGGGACGTCGGCGGCCAGGACAAGATCAGACCTTTGTGGCGACATTACTTCCAAAACACCCAAGGTAAAATGGATCATGTCTGTCTAGCGGGGGAACTATGTCCGTAGAGGGGTGCTGGTGGGGTGGGAGGGCCCTTACTGGGGGAAGGGTGGCTTCTTGAACTTTGCCCTAGAAAAGTGACTGGAACCCTAACACCTTCTAATTCAGTGTGGTCAGGAAATGGTCACTGTCTGTGGTCAGGAAATTCTGGTGGGATTTATATGTACTTTAGATGAAGCAGTCCTTTTCTAAAGATTTCAGTTCAGTGGCTCCTGTCAGTTTGTTCAGAATATCTAAAATCAGATCTGTGGAGAGGAAAAACTCAGTAACCATGGAGTCCATTCAAACCCATAGTAACCCTATCAGGACAGATGGGAACTGCCCCTGTGGGTTCCCAAGACTAAATCTTTTTTTTTTTTAAATCATTTTATTGGGGGGCTCATAAATTTCTTATCACAATCCATACATCCATCCATTGTATGTCAAGAACATATGTACGTCTGTTGCCCTCACCATTCTCACGACATTTGCTTTCTACTTAAGCCCTGGGTATCAGTTCCTCATTTTTCCCTCCCCCCTACTACCTCCTCCCTTATGAACCCTTGGTAATTTGTAAGATTACTTTGTCCTATCTTACGCTGTCCGATGTCTCCCGTCACCCACTTCTCTGTTGTTTGTACCCCAGGGAGGAGGCTCTATGTAGAACCTTATGTAGGTCCCCGTTTCTATCCCACCTTCCCTCCGTCCTCCCAGTATCGCCACTCTCACCACGGATCCTTAAGAGACCATCTGTTCTGGAGTCCCTGTGTTTCTGGTTCCTGTCTGTACCGGCCTGCATCCTCTGGAGCCTGTAAACCTTTATGGGGACAGGAAGCCCCATCTTTCTCCCATGGAGCTGCTGTGGTTTTGAGCTACTGACCTTGTGGTTAGCACTCCAGTGCCTCCCCCACTATGCAACAGAAGCTCACGGTGCTGAGGAAAGACCCTAACCTCCAAATGTCGGCCTCCCATTTGACCACAGGCCCTTCTTGCCGCCCACTCGTGCCCCTCCAGAGGTAGTTCATGCACATAAAACAGATGTAGACTTGTGCCCCCCAACCCGTTCACCCTGATGAAAGCCTACCAATCCTACGTCAATTTGCAGCCAGTCCCCCATACTCCGAGGCTCTCCCAGCCAGTGTGCTGGAAACAGCTTTCTTAGTTCAGGAGTGCCAGTGGTCCCGAGGCAGGCTCTTCAGGGATCTGTGTATAGACAGCATGGAGCGGGGCCCGAGTCGACAAGTCTTTGTTTTATTCAGGGGCATGGGATACTGTGAGGGGACTTCCAAAAGAAAGGGGACAAGTAGAGAAAGAAAATAATGCCATTTCCCCACAAACTTTTGGAAGCCCCTTTGTGTGTCAGCTTCAAGCTGTGAGCTTTGCTTGGGGACCAGAGTCCCCCTGGAATTTCTGGGGACCCCGCTGTGTTAGTCCAGGTAGACTAGAGAAACAAATACATAGACTCGCATATGGATATAAGGGAATGGTTTATATACAAAAGGAATGGAACACTGAGAAAGCATCCCAGCCCAGTCCAGTTCAAAGTCATAAGTCTGACATTAGCCCATATACCCAATACCAGTCTATAATGTCTCCTTCCGACTCTCAAAGTCACAGGTCAGTGGGTGCAGAATCCCGGCGCTGGCAGGGGTCTTCCCAGGGCTCCTCGCTTCCAGGGCTCAGGGTCCATCAACAGCATTCAGTGGTGGCAGAAGGAACTCATCACTGGCAGGGGTCTCCACATGGCCTCTCCAGCTTCAGCGGTCTGGTTCTATCAGGGCAAAACCATGTGGCTTCTCCTCCGGCTCCCCGGATGGTGCCATTTTGTCTTGTCCGTGATTCATTGTCTCTGAGACTAACTCTCAACAACCGGGGAGATAGCTTCTCATCTCCACGAGGGAAATATCGCGAGATTTCCCAGACGTATCAGGAGAAAGCCATGCCCACACAGAGGCTTCATTGGCTACTCAATGGCTTTCTCTAGATTAACAGGTTAGACACCACCCCTACATCTTAATTATGAAATTGACATAAGCACATGACCGCCACACCTGCTCTCCTTTGTCATGGCCGAAGTCCATAACTGCGGCCAGCACGTCAGATACTCTGATGTAACAGGCGCGAGTGCGGCGCATGTGGGAGCTTCCGCATGTACAAGCAGAGGGTGTGCTGTCTGCAGACAGTCTGCTCTGGAGCCCTGGGCCTGGGCTGCCAGGAGGGCCAGCACAGGCTTTCCGTCCTAGCCACAGTCATGTAATCTTGTCAGAAAGGACCAGGGTCCTCTCCTTCCACCGAGGCCCCCTCAAGTTGTGGCTTAACCTGGTGTGAGTATTTTCCGAGACCGGAAGTGCCATCCTCTGCAGCAGCCAGCAGCAGCCCTTGCGTCTTCAGTTTGATTATGTTCACTTCCTGTGGTTTTTGCCACTGGCCTTCGACCTCCCATATACAGTGGTGTAAAGCCAGGGAGTCTCCTAGCCCTTTGACCCCCTCAGTAGCGTCGAGGTCCTCAGAGCCTTTCCTCTGGGTCAGTGCCCCTGGTGAAACCGGGGAGCGTTCATGTGCCAGCCTGGTCCTGGTGTGACTCATTGTTGACCTGTGGTTGGACTGTCCAAAGGAGGTCTGACTGATGGGGACAAGAGTAGGCTTGTTATCCCCTGCCCCAGAGAGGGGGCTAGTGGCCCAGCTCCGGGCACTGTGCTAGGCGGATGTGGCGATATGCCCCTCCCTTTCCGCATCTGCTCGCTGCTGCTAACGCATCCTTCCTTCCTGGACATCTTCGAGTCCTTGGCCCCAAAGCCGACTCTCAGACGCTGAGGCTCTCCCAGCTGTTTAGACGAGAACGTGAAACCGCCATCCCCTGCGTCAGAAAGGGGATTCAGTCAGCCTGATGCTGATTTCTGAGGAGGGCTTTGGCAGGCGGCCACCAGCTGCCTTGCCACCAGCTGTTTGTCACATGGACAGTTGTCCAGTGAGGCTTCCTTGTCTTGCGCTTGGATGGTGTGTGGGACACGGCTCGGGCCTCCTCGCTGGAGATACTGGCAGCCTTACCTTAGCCAGGGTAACTTCCAGAGTCAAGGTCAGTGCACCTGACCTCTCCCTTTGCCCAGCACTTGCTCCGGGGATTCCTCTGACACCAACCTGGTGTCAGGGCTTCTTGGGCACTCTTCCTAGCAAGCAGGAGGCAGAGCCGAGAGGAGCAGGCACGTGACACGTCCTTGCCGCTCGGCTCCCTCGGTTTGCTCTCAGTGGGCTGAGCCTCATCCCAACAGGACGGCAGCGCGTCGGGGGCAGTCACCTCTCTGTGGTCGCTGCGGGTGTTGAGAGAGGTTTGGGGCTTCAGGGAACAGTGTACACCCTCCAGAATGCGACTTACTGTTTGAAGTGTGGTGTGTGGCTGTTTGTTTCTCTTTGGTGTCTGGAGTGGAGACGAAGTGGTTAACACCTGGTGACTCTGTGGGACAGGAGTTTGGTGAAGAGCGGGGATGGCCTCGACAAAGGGGGAGGCGTGTCCTGCCTAGAACGCTCTGGATGGTCCATCGCCTGCCATCTCAGGGTGGCCGCTCAGAAAGCCAGGTGCATGAGGGTGGGCAGGCTGCTGGGATTTACAGCTGCCCTCTCCTGACCCCGGTGGTGACGGGCTGCTGATTGCCTTCCAGGGCTGATCTTCGTAGTCGACAGTAACGACCGGGAGCGGGTCAACGAGGCCCGAGAAGAGCTGACCCGAATGCTGGCGGAAGATGAGCTCCGAGACGCTGTGCTGCTGGTGTTTGTCAATAAGCAGGTCGGTGGGCTTTCTGGGGATGGGTGTGGGGGAGGGGGATGCTGACACTTAAAGATGTGGGTCTCTCCATTTGGGTCTGTTCCCGCCTCCAGCCCCCACCATCGCTGCCCTTCCGACTGTGTGATGTAGGCAATCATGCAGCCACTCGAGGGGTACGAACCGGGCTTCTGCAGGGTTCCAGGCAGAACCTTGGAACAGTGTCACATGAGCTCATGCCGAACTGCGTCTCTGAGCAGCATTTGTAGGTGGGTCAGAACCAGCGCCTGCTATAGTGTGGGCCCAGGCTCCGAAGCTCCTTCATGACTCACTATCAGCGAAACGGGTGAAGGGGCTCGTAAGGATGGCCCTGTCGCCTTGGTGGCTTCGTGGGTTGCGCTCACCTGCTGGGCTACCAGCTGCAACATCAGTAGTTCAAGCCCCCAGTGGCTCCGCAGGAGAAAGGAGGCTTTCTCCTCTGGTGAGGCGGGAGGTCAGTTCCCACCCCTCAGGCCCCAGCGGACAAGGGGACCGCATGTGGCGCCCTACGCACCATGCTCCTGTCGGAGCCCCTTGCCGCACCGATCCCTCTTGTGGGGGACCTTCTTTGTCTCTGCTCCTGCCCCTCTCCGGGACTGGGCTGCCCTCACAGTGTTGTCAAGTTCCTCCCCTCCCTCTCCAGAGGGAACGCTCGCTGCTTACGGAAGCCCACGTAGGACGGTGGACCTGGTGCACATTTCAGGGATCAGACCGCGCCTGCGTTTTGCAGCCTGCTTGCCCCGTAATATCGTTCTGGTGGCTTCTCTCAGATGGCCTGCACGTTAGTACAGCTCAGTCCCCTGACTCGTTAAGGCCCGGAACCTCTGCATGTAGTTGAAGTTGACTGAGCACTGGGCATCAAATGACCAGAGAGGCTTCCTGCTCTTATCAAACTTCCCTGCTAGGGAGGAGTGGCAGAGACACCGTCATTACTTCTTGAAATACAGTGAAATGCAAGTACTGTAACAGGTTGAGCAGGGAGGGGGTAAGGTGACCAGACATCCCGCTTTTTCACAATTTGTCTCGTGGCATTTTAAAATTAAATAAATATATTATAATACTATTTTTTGCTTTCTTTTTGTTTGTTTGTTTGTTTTTGTTTTTTGTGGGTCTCACTGCCCTCTGGTGGTCATGGGTGCTACCCAGTGCTGCTCCCGAGAGCCACCGCTGGATTTGAACCGCCAAGGGCACAGGCTGCAGGTCCACACTCAACCACTTACGCCACCGGGCTCAGCCCTATTTTTGCTTTCTATGAACATTTTTTTTGCTCCATACAGACCAAATTTTTAATCACGAACCACCCCCTCCCCCCGGTCAACGGTGTCCCGCTTCAAATCTGGTCACTTTAGGAGGGGTTCCCTTAGAGGAGGGAGAGGGGGCACAGGCGTGGGGGTGAAGGTCTTGTAGGTCATTGTGAGGACCTGCTCCTATCTGAGAGGCAGGCTTCAGGGTAGGGGGCTGAGAACCCCTTGGTTGTACTCTCACAGGTAGCTGGGCTGAGAGGAGACTTTAGGGGAGCAGAGCAGGGACACGAGTTGGGGTGACTTTGGAGAGCAGCAACGACAGTGGTACGGTCAGGGCCGTGACTGGGGAGTGGTGAGAAGTGGTGAGATTTGATGGGTGCTGTGGAGGTGGCGTCCTGAGGGGCTCCTGACAGAGGGGCTGGAGCTCGAGGGAGGTCTCGATGATGCTCGTTGTGGGGCCCGAGGACCTAGAGGGGTGAGTTGTCTCGAACGGACCCAGGGGAGACTGCTGGCCATGGATAGTCCTTCAGATGTGGATGAACTGACCTCCCAATGTCCTCTTTCAAGGACCTGCCCAATGCCATGAACGCAGCCGAGATCACGGACAAGCTCGGCCTTCATTCCCTCCGGCAGAGAAACTGGTACATCCAGGCGACGTGCGCCACCAGCGGAGACGGGCTCTACGAAGGCCTGGACTGGCTCTCCAACCAGCTCAAAAACCAGAAGTGACCGTGGGCAGCGAGCCCTTGCCCGTGCGCCGTGGCAGAACCCGCCGACCTCTCCCGTGCGTGTGTGCGTGTGAGGAGCCAGGTGTGTGGGGGGGCGGGGGGCAGCTTTCTCACACCGTGCCTTATACACGTGTAAGGAAACCAGTATTGCATTTGAAGGAGAGCCCGTGTTACCTGGGACACGCTCCCTTCCATTTCAGTAGCTTTGCTGACCATGTCGCCATTGGAGGCGGCCGTAGAACCCGCAGGTGTGTGCGGGCCGTAGGCGTCTTCAGGGCGGGAGGAGGCTGAGTGTGTGTGTGTGTGTGTGTGTGTGTGTGTGTGTGTGTGTGTGTGTGCCGGTGGACCAGCCGGCTGTCGGCTCTGCCTCGCCCAGACCCTGCTCACCTTGACCTTCCTCGGGCAGAAAGGAAGGAAGGTACTGTCCTTGCTCCATCCCCCACCACTTGCCGCAGGCGCAGCTGCAGGTCTGACCCTGCCTCCTGGTTCACCCTGGCTTCACAGGAAGGAATCTGTGGTCTTTGACATGCCCTATCCAGATTCCAATCCTGAGGGAACCCTTCACTTCCCCCCTTTGTCTCTCCAGGGTGGAGGCCATTTGGTAGTGACCAAGGATGACACGAAGGTTCTTTCCCAGAGCAGAGGGTCTTGTTAAGGGTGTGAGGGGGCGTGTGTGTGTGTGTGTGTGTGTGTGTGTGTGTGTGTGTCCTGACATCGCCTCCCCCTTCTCTGCTCTGTGCTGAATGTGCTCACCGCCTGGGCTGGACGCATCCCGGCAAACAGCAGTCATGGGCCAATGCACGGTGGTGATGGACTCCTGTTCCCAGACACACCCGGGAGTTCTGAGGGTTTGTGCCAGGATCATGGAGTAGATTTGGGGCATGGAACCCGCTGTAACCTCTGGTGTGGCCCCCAAGGTGGTGCTACATTTTGTTAAAGAAAAATGCTCTCGAGTCCAGACCAGCCTCAGTAGAGGCCTCGTGACAATGGACCCGTCTTCTGATCTCCTTCACAAGGATGTGATGTCTCTGGCCACGGCTCTTCTTCCCGGACACCTGATGGCCAGGCCGGTCTCCCAACCCTTCCACAATTTCACCTTTGTGAACTCCTCTTTTCAGAAAGCCCCCACTCACACTCCAGGGCCGGGGACCCTGACAGTGAAGGGAGCAGAAGTAAACCTTGTTTATTGATAATGAAATCAATATTCTGAGGGAAACCCTCTCTTACCAGCGGAGTCGAGTGTTTTCCTTTGAGATAGTTCCTGTAACGAATGTTCCTGGCAGAACCGGCCACGCGGCCCAGCGGTGGTCTGTAACCGTGGAGTCGGTCCTGTGTGCCAACTACCTAGATTGCGTGCCCGAGGTTGGCCGGGACGGGGGTGCGTGCGTCTGTACGGGGCTCAGTGCGGGGTCCCTGGTCCAGGGCCGGGCCTCATCAAACACGTGTGGATTGCTTGGACAATAAAGACGTTGCTTTGGAAGGAGAGGACACCACGTGCTTCTGTGCCCCTTGAGTGACGTCTGTTCTCTAAAGCCAGCTCTCTGAGGAAGGCTCCCGGGGCCTGTGGACAGAGGGCAGCCATGGAGATGCCACTCCAGCCTGACGCCCCCGCAGACCCCTCCCTGGGGCTGCCTGGTTACTCCGCCTCCTGAGTGCTGAGCCTCCCTTTGCCTCCCTGTTAAATGGGCATGGGGGCCGGACCTGGACTGTGAGGTGTGGACATCTTTCTCCTGTGGTTTCCCGGAGCTGAGGGCAGTGCTGGCCACACGTTGGTCAGCGAGCCTTAGAAATCAGCTCCGCTAACCTGCTTTGTGTCCCTCTGCCCACTGGACATCACAGTAAATCCAGTGGAGGTGGTCTTTTCCAAAAGCATCTGGTTCTCGCCTCCTGGCATCCCTTTTCTTTTTTTTTTTAACAGTTGGTTTTTGGTCACTTCAGCGATGTGCCACTGTTCCCCCTAAAACCCTATACCCACAAACCAGATACTCCCCACCAGGTCCTGGCGACCCCTGACCCTCAGGTTCCTCGGAGCTTGCCTCTGGAACATGTCAGTCACATGAACTCGGTCAGACAATATGCGGCCCACCGTCTGGCCACCCTGTCACTTAGGACAGGTTCCCAGTCCAAGCACCAGACTTACATGTCCTTAGCCTGTCTCCCCAACCCCAGAGCATTTAAGAAGTAAAGCCTCTTCAAAATCTCGCTCCCTCACAGAGAGTACCCACGAAGCAAGGTTAAGCAGAGACTTACTCATGCCTGTGTACTAATCTGCAGTAACAATTGCACCAGGGGCTCACCACCACATCTTGACAGGCGGCCAACCACAGACCAGCTTACCAATTTGGCAGAGAAAGCTGCCCATGCATGCCGCCACTAGGTGGTGCCCCTGCTGCACCGCAAGTGAGAGGCTGTGCAGGAGAGGAGACGCGCTCTCAGTTTGCCCCGTGACTGACTGTTCAGGTGTTGCTGTGATGCAGGAAGATGAGCCCTTTCCCTATGGTGGCTTTTGGAAACTGGACCGAGCCTCCCGGAGATGACAATCAAATGCAGTCCAACATGGTTGAGCTCCCTGACACACCAACACACCAAACTTACCGCCATTGAGTCGATGCCCATCCCCCGCAGTCCCGCTGACTTTGCGGTTAGCAGCTCAGCGAACCACCACGACGCCACCCTGAAGGGGCAGGCGCTTCTGTGTGAAAGAACACAGTGACTGCAGGAGGTGGAGGTGGCACAGCACCGGGCAGAGGTTCATTTAGTTGGAGCAGGAATCGGTGCTGCCCCAGTGACAGCTAGTGACCACCCTAGCAGGCAGGCACACTGTGCACTGGGACGCCTCTCCTTGCTCCCTGCAGCCACCTCCAACCGAGGAGCCGTGGAGGCCCTGGGATCTCATCAGACGGGGCAGATGGGCGACAGGTAAGCCAGCCCCCCTCCTCTGTTTGTGCAGCTGCTATTAGGGACCTCCAGGGCTACCAGTGTGTCTCTCCATCTGGGCTTTGGTCCCACCTACTAGCTTTGTTTTGATCCTTATTCGTCATCAAATGTTATCCGTTCTCCCTCTCTTAAGTTTTGCTCTCTGCAGACTTAATATCATGACTCATACGTCATCCATGGAATCAATGACTTAAAAATTACTAAAGGAGTCTGGGATATGCCATCAGAAACCTCTCTCCCGCCTGGCTTAGCTGTTGAACAGGTCCTTACCTAGCGCCTCTTCTTTGCCAGGCACATTGATTCTTCACATCTGGCCATCAGTCACCTACAATGTGCCCAATCAAGACTGTCAGCCTAGTTCTCCGTTCTTCCTGTTGCCACCAGGAAGCCTGCTGGCTGCTTTGCTGGGATCAGGCACCCAGCCATGCCTCGCTGCTCCTGGCTGTCAACAAAGGGGATGGGGTCGATTGAATTCTGTGCCTTCAGTGAGCCACATTGGCCCCAGATAATACCTGTCATTTTGGTAAGGACTCTTTGGTAAGAAATCTGCTGGAGCATACATGGCACCAGGCATACCCAACTGTCATTTCTGAAAGCGGTTTTCTGTGGCTCTCTGACCGGGCAAGGTTTGTCTGTCTCCATGGGCCACCCCTCTCCACCCATCCTTCTCAGCTTCCCGAATTCACCATTTCCCACCAGAGGCTCTGCAACCACACCGGAAAAGCCTTAGTCGGAGCCATTTAGTTGTCGCTGAGAGAGTAGAGTGGAAAGACTTGTTGAGAGTGGCGTCATCCATCCCAGCCCCTCCATAATCCTGTCTGTTCTCCTCTCCAGCTGGGAGATTGCTCTCTCTGGTCCAGCTGGGAGATTGCTCTCTCTGGTAAAGGAAATGGGAGCAAGTGAGGAGAACAGTGGTTTTACTGCCTCCACCCCCACCCCGTCTTTAAATTATCCTCACATCATTTGTTTTGACTGCTGAGCCTGTCTCTTCCCTGTTACATTGCTCTGAAAAACAGAGGGGTGGGGAAGGTTTTAAAAGCTGTTTTTTTTTTTAAATATATGTGGGGTACCCCTCAAACCTGGAATTTTTTCCCCCAAGGCTATGTCAATTTTGGGGAGGGGGCATCACTGCCCTCTGGTGGGATTGGGAGGCCCAGCCTTGCTCCTGGAGAGCTGCTGCTGGATTTGAACTGCTAAGCCAGTGGGCCGCAGTCCCGCACTCAACCACTACGCCACCGGGGCTCAGCCCAATTTTTTTTTTTCCTTATAAAACAGTTTTATCACCCACAAAGTACTCGCTATTATACTTAGTATATCTGTCAAATCTGTGATTCCATTATTGGAAATATTTTCCAAGCTCATCTGTTTGGATGGCTGATAGCATCTCCCTCATTTTTTTTCTTCACCTCTTCTGTGTCATCAAATCACTGCCCTTTCTTGTCCCTCTGCATTTGCAAAAGCAAAAAGAAGTTGCATGGAGTGAGATAAGGTGGATAAGGTTAAGTTTGTGTGGCAAGAGAAGCATGCTGTTTTTGGGGACTTTTTTTGCCCAAAACTGGCGCGTTGAGATGGCTGCATGAGCGGGTGGTACATTGTTGTGGCAAAACCAGTACCCCCAGGCCTTTTTTGTAGCACACTGTTATGCAATCTTTTCAGAACCTCTAAATAGAAAACTTGATTAATAATCTGACTTGGTGGAACGAACTCCAAATGCACTACTATTTGACATGTTCCTCGATTCAGGAAATTGATGGATATCCAGAATGAGGTTTGTCATCCATTAACATTTCACCTTTTTTGAAATGAAAAAACTACTTGTACATTTGAGTTTTTCCCATAGCGCTGTCAATTGTAAGCTGTATTCAGCATGAAAGCAGCTTCTGTGGCATTTTCCTGAGAGGAAATAAATTTCAGGGCCACAGATTGTTCTCTTGATTCAGCCATCACAAAAAGCGAGATTCAAGTGAAATTGCCTTTATGAAACAATTCAATGTCACCAGAGAGAGCCTTCCCAGGTGATGCCACTGAGTGCACTAACTCAGAATCAGTTACTCAATGCCAGCCTACTGGGGAAAAAATGGGTACTGTGAAAGCTCTGCTCTGCACAGCACAATGACAATTTGTGGGGGAGGTACCGCTTTTAAAAAATCATTTTAGGGCTGAGCCCCAGTGGCGTAGTGGTTGCGCGGGACTGCAGCCCACTGGGACGGAGGTTCAATTCCAACAATGGGGCTGGACCTCCTCCTCCCACCACCAGAGAGCAGTGATGCCCCTCCCTCCCAAAAAAATCATTTTATTGGGGGCTGAGCCCCGGTGGCAAGTGGTTGTGTGCGGGACTGCGGCCCACTGGGATGAAGGTTCAATTCCAGCTCACAGGAGCAAAGGCTGGGCTTCCTACTCCCACCACCAGAGGGCAGTGATGCCTAAAAAACTAAAAAAAAAAATCATTTTATTGGAGGTTCATACAACTCTTACGATGATCAATACATACATCAATTGTATGCAGTCCACATTTGCACATTTGTTGTGATCATCATCCTTGAAACATCC
>PVJH01039080.1:0-16614 GCA_004026705.1 Nesogale talazaci
GCTGACAGCCAGGTCAGGGTGATGATGCCAGCTACCAGTCACTTCTCAGAAGGTCCCAAAGAATGAAGTTAAATATAGACCCGGATTCAGGTCAGATAAGGAAGGACTTTCTGGGAATCAACTTTGTTTAAGAAAGGGAACAGCTATTGGCAAGGCTACATATTAGCCACCCTGTCTGAATAATAAGAGGAATAGCGGGTTGAGCCCTGGTGGCGTAGTGGTTGTACCCGGGACTGCAGCCCACTGGGATGGAGGTTCAATTCCAGCTCACAGGAGCAAAGGCTGGGCCTCCTACTCCCACCACCAGAGGGCAGTGATGCCTACAAACAATAAATAAATAAATAAATAAATAAGAGGAATAGCTAGTATTAGGCACCTACTAGAGGCATGGCTTTAGAGGGTTAGTCAGAATTGATTCAATGACACCGGGTCTTGTCTTGGTTCAGGTGCTTGGAGAGCTTCTCTGGCGGTACAGTGGTTCAAGCATTCAACTGCTAACGGAGAGGTGGGCCGCTCAAACCCAACAGCTGCTTCATAGGAGAGAAATGGGGCAGACCGCCTCCATAAAGATTCACAACCTTGAAAACCCCATGGACACTTTCCCTTGTTGTAGGATTCCTCCACGTCAGAATCGACTCGTGACAATGGGATATGCTTGCATGTATCAACTCGCTGTTGTGGAGTGAATTCTGACACATGGCGAGCCTATAGGCCAGGCTAGAGCTGTCTCGGGGTAAATCTTTATGGGAATAGAAACCCTCATCTTTAATTTTTTTTGGAGAGGGGGGCATCACTGCTCTCCGGTGGTGGGAGTAGGAGGCCCAGCCCCACTGTTGGAATTGAACCTCCATCCCAGTGGGCCGCAGTCCCTCGCACAACCACTACGCCACCGGGGCTCAGCCCGAAACCCTCATCTTTCAACTGCGGAGTGACTGGTGGCTTCTACCTGCCAATCTTGGGGTTTAGCAGCTCAACATGTAATCCATTGTGTCAGCTGAACAGGACAAACACACCATTTCCTGCATGAAAGCTTTTTCTAAGGAACCCTCTCTCGGGTGACTATTATCACGCACATTTTACAGAGAGGTGAATGATGATAGGGTTGCTAGGGACCCATGTTGTGAGCATCATGGAGGGGATCAAACCATTTCCTGCTTGACTAGAAGTCCCTACACTTGCTGCCCTCACAGCAGGAATCATGCCCCTAGATTGAGTCTGACTCAGGCTGAGCGTGTCCAAATCAACAGATTGGGCCCCAGTCCAACTTCCCTTAGGAAGAGGAGCTGTAAGTAACTTTCTACGGAACAAGCCCCCTGGAACTGCCCCAGCACAAGACAAAGGAAAACCTCCACCCATTTGTTTCTCCGTAAATCTTTTTGGGTTTCAATATCTGGTGTCAGCACACATGTAACGCTTCATGAGTGCTGTCCTGAGCACTGGTTTCTCTATCTTCATGTAAATGTGGATCAAAAGAAGAGGAGAGCTCAAAGATAGGGTCAGGGGCCTCATCCTTACCCACAGAGACTCCACTGAAGAGTTCTTACACAACTGCCTTTTGATCCATGACAAGTTCTGCATGAACACGGTGAAATGTTCTGGATTTCCAGTCTTCCTTCAGGCTATCTGTAGTTTGTTGTGATCCATAGTAAAATACTGTGCCAGAGTCAATCGAGCGCACATAGACATCTTTCTAGTATTCTTTGCTTTGAGTCAAGACCTCTCGACATCAGCCATATCCCTTACTTCATGTCCTCTTCTGAAACCAGCCTGGATTTCTGGCAGCTCCTGTCAATATGCTGCTGCAGCCATTTGTTGGATGATCTTCAGCAAAGTTTTGCTTGCTTGTGATACCAATACCACTGTTCTATAATTTGAGCATTCTGTCGGGTCACCTTTCTTTGCAATGGATAAAACTATGGATCCCTTCTGGCTAATTGGTCAAGTCATCCAAATTTCCCTACAAAGACAAGTGAGTTCTTCCAGTGCTTCATTAGCTTGTGGAAACATCTTGAATAGGTTCATGCTATCTAAAAAAAAAAAAAAAAATTTGATGGAGGGAGCACTAGAATGGATTGTGATTGCATAACTTATCTTGGAGGTAGTTTAACCATGGGAGAAGGAATATTCTAAAAAGAAATTGATGTGGGGGTGATCGCACAATTCTCCTTGTACATGCTCAATCTGGTATGATTGAGCTATTGAATTATATGATGTGTAAATTACTTGCCAATGATAGTGTTGAAATTTTTTTTTCTTTCAATGTAATGCAATAGCTAAACATGATCATCTTTGTTCTTTAGGGTTTAGGTTAACCTGTTACCTGGTTTAAAGTTGACTATGGGGGGAGAGAGAGGAGAGAGGAGCTGATACCGAGGACTCAAGTTGAGAGGAAAAGGTTTGAAAATGATATGGCAACATATGTACATGTGTGCTTGATACAATTGATGTGTGGATTGTGATAAGAGCTGTAAGAGCCCCAATAAAATAATTTATAAATGAATACATAAAATAAACTTGACTTCTGGGGATAGTTTCAATTCAAGGTTTGAAGATCAACGCAGGGCCATAGTCTCAAGGACTCTTTCAGTTTTAAGAGGTCCAGAACAGTTGGATTCTTTTTGAATTTGAAGTTCCACATCTACTTTATCATTATAACTCATCCATAGTATTTCTAATCCAAAGACTCAGTACTGGTACCTGGGCATCATCTACTTCTCCTGGTCTCAAGGTGGAGAAGGCAACTGTGTCCACGATCAGTCTGGCGGTCCAATTCCTTCTGTGATTCTTGAGTTCTCATCTTTTTCTAGACAGAATAAGATCAATAGGTGTATCTGAGTTAGCCACTTGTATGCTTTTAAGACCCCAAAAACTACTCACACGGGGAAAGTCAAACATATACTATAAGAACTAATTGATTGGGCTGAGCCCTGGTGGCGTAGTGGTTGTGCGCGGGACTGCAGCCCACTGGGATGGAGGTTCAATTCCGGCTCCCAGGAGCAAAGGCTGGGCCTCCTACTCCCACCACCTGAGGGCAGTGATGCCTAAAAAAAACAAAAACAAACTAAACAAAATTAAACAAAAAAGAATTAATTGATTGATAGTTCCATGACACCGTGAGCCAAAGCCGCCATATCAAGAGAACGAATCCCAGGGGGCAACTGGCTTTGCCTAATTAGTTTCAGCATCTGCAGCCTTCCCCCTTTTTGAGGTTGTTGTCATTTTTGTTGCAAAACCAAGGGAATTTTGTTTTGCCAACTAAATGGAAAGCAAAAATAGACCAGATCTTCCCAGCTGTTTGGTTAGTTTGTTTTGTGCTTTGCAGCTGTGCTAGAATCCCCATGATTCCCTTCCCATCCTTCAGACCAAAATTGCTAATCACTCTTCCAGTCGGGCACTTGTAAAAGAAAGGAAATAATGAATGATTTTCATTACCAAATATGTAGGGCGTGAGTGTGGAGGGGTGTGATATTCTGATGTGTTGACTGGAAGCCAGGCTGCACCTTCCTTTTGATTACCGATCAAGAGACTTGTCAACCGAGGTGCCGTGAGACTGTCAAGACAAGGATGAAAGAAACAGCGATGAACTCTAGCATTAGAGGTCTGTGCACCCAAATACGAACCAGCATTTATGGAAGCCCAGTCTAGACGTATGACATTTGTGGGGCCTCCTTCCACTGCAGGGGGCTGTCCTTGGGTGGCATAGCGTGGGTTCCAAGCATAGTGGCCCTGTGTGCAGCTGATGGAAACCCCGCATGCGCCTGTGTTGTCCTCACACTCCTTCTTATGTCTGAGAACGTTGTTGCAGCCTCCCTGTCAGTCCATTGTGTTAGGACCTTCCTCTTTTTCACTGTCCCTCCCCCTTATGGAAGTCTGTCCTTGTCTCTAAGGAGCGTCCTGGCTGTACTCCTTCCATAATCTGTTGGTTCTTTGGGCACTCTGTGTACTTTCAATGTTCATTCAAAGGCCTAGATTCTTCTTCACCCTTCTTTATTGACTGTTCAACTTTCCAAAGCATAGGAGGCAATTGGAAGTAAGCATGGCGCACCTTAGCAACATCCTTGCTCTTGAACACTTTAAAGAGGTTGTGGGCAGCAGACTGACCGAATGCAACGTGTCCTTTCATTTCCTGGCTGTGGCTTCCATGAGACTGGACTGTGGGTTCCAGCCAGACAAAATCCTTGATAACTTCCGCCTTTTTTCCATTTATCATGCTGTTGCCTATTGATCCAGTTGTGAGGATTTTTGTCTTTCTTTTATTTTTTTGGGGGGGGGAGCATCACTGCTCTCCAGTGGGAGTAGGAGGCCCAGCCCCACTGCTGGAATTGAACCTCTATCCCAGTAGGCCGCAGTCCGGCGCACAACCACTATGCCACCGGGGCTCAGCCTGATTTTTGTCTTTCTTACATTGAGTTGTAATTCATCCTGAAGGCTGCAATTCTCGTTCTTCATCAGCAAGTGCTACCTTCTAGTCCTCAATTTCAGCGAGTGAGGTTATGTCACCTGCTTTTCTCAAGTTGTTGATCAGCCTTCCTCCGCTCCTAGTACTGCATTCTTCTTTATATACTCCAGTTTATCTGCCTGACTGCAAATTAGGCAGGGCATAATTTATCACCTTTTCAGCTGAACTTGTATTTCAGGAGCGCTACCAGCTGCTACTTTAGAGAAAGATGAAGCTGTCTATTACCATAAAGATCTACAGCTGTGTGGACCCAGCGAGGGAAGTTGTACTCTGTCATATTGAGCCACTAGGAGTTGAAATTAATTCCATGACAGTAGTGAGATTTTTATTAAACTTTAAAAACCCTCAAAATTAATTTCTGTCAACCGATGACTCTGACTCATGGCGACCCTATGTGTGTCACTGTGGGACTGTGTTCCGGAGGGTGTTTTTGGAAGGAGAATGCGAACCGTTCCTATGGAGGCACCTCTGGGTGGATTTGAACTTCCAACTCTTTGGTTAATAAGAGAGCTCTGTAATCAGGGCCTGAAAGGTCCTGTCTCTAGAGGTGCTGTATGACTGTGGCAGTCATGAGCTTATGTTAATTTCATGATTGAGATGTAGGGGAGGAGTCTAGCCTGTTAATCTGGAGAGAGCCATTGAGTAGCCAATGAGGCCTCCGTGTGGGCATGGCTTTCTCCTGAGACTTCTGAGAAATCTCACGATATTTCCCTTGTAAAGATGAGAAGCTATCTACCCAGTTATTGGGAGTTAGTCTCAAAGATGATGAACTATGGACAAGACAAGATGGCAGCATCCGAGGAGCTGCAGGAGCCGGAAGAGAAGCCACATGGCCTTGCCCTAATGGAACCAGACTTCTGAAGCTGGAGAAGCTACGTGGAGACCCCTGCCAGCGATGAGTTGCTTCTACCACCACTGGATGCTGTTGATGGACCCTGAGCCCTAGAGATGAGAAGCTCCTCCACAGTGCCTCCTCCCCTGGCTCTGCAACACCCCTCCCCTTCATGACCCACGCCCAACTCTGCGCTTCCTAGCTCCTGATCTGTCTGGGGCCAGACAGGGTTGGCTGCGGCTCATAGAGACCCTGTGAGTGTCAGAGTAGGACTGTGCTCCATTGTGTCTGTGGCTAATTTTTCAGAAGCAGGTCACCAGGCCTTTCTTCCGCTGTACCTCTGGGTGCACTTGTACCTCCAACCCTGTGGTTAACAGTGAGTGTGCTAACTGTTGGCACCAACCAGGCATTCCTTAGGCACACTCATCATCTCACTGCCATCTAGACGATTCTGATTCATCACAACTTTATAGGACAAGGTAGAACTGCCCCTGTGGGTTCCTGGGACTGTAACTGTATGGAGGTAGATAACCTTGTCTGTCCATTGCAGCACAGCTTGTGGTTTTGAACTGCTGATCTTATGGTTAGCAGTTCAACATGCAGCCACAAGGGCCACCAGGGTTCCTTTAGGCACGGTGGGCGGAGTTTATTGTGTTATTTAAATCTCTGGGTGACCCAACAGTTAAATGACTGACTTCTAAACAATGGGTGAGTCAAAACCACCCATAGCTGCCTCAAATGACATGTCTGGCAAACTGCTTCCCCAGGGTCCCAGCCTTAAAGCAGTTCGACTTTGTGGGCGTGAGCTCACTGGAAGTTGCCATCTCAATGACCTTTAGTTGGTTTCTGGTATTATCCAGATAGTTCCAGTCCCAGGTGTGCTACGAGGGCATTCTAACCACTGGATGTGTGCTCTTCTTTAAGATCTCACTGCCGTCAAGTCTATTCTAACTTGCAGTGACCCTGTAGGACAGGTTAGAACTGCTCCCTAAATTCCCTGAGATGGTAAATCTTCATGGGAACAGACAGTTCTTACCCCACCCCACCCCCCTTAAAATTTCCTGCCCAACAAGTAACCACTCTCCATCAGGGCTCCTTGCATGGACAAGTCGATAGCTCTAAAACTGGCTGCAAATTCATGGAACACAGGAGTGGGCTTTAACAAAGACCCTAAGTCTAGGTCCTGAGTGTGGGATGTCTGCAGCACTTCCAGGTGAGTCTAGAAGACTCATCTGACTGGAAATGTGGAGCTGGAAGAGGCAGTAGCTGAACAGTGGACCTGCAGGGAAAGGAAAGGAAGCCACGGGAAGGAGAGCTGGAGACCAGTGGCCCCAGACAGATCAGGAGCTAGGAAGCGCAGAGTTGGGCGTGGGTCATGAAGGGGAGGGGTGTTGCAGAGCCAGGGGAGGAGGCACTGTGGAGGAGAAAGGCTAATCAATCCCCTTGGAGGCCACAGACGGGTCCGTGGAAGCCGGCATCCGTGGCTGGGTAATGAGGAGACTGTGTTGGTTTGCAGTGGATGGAGGAATGACAGGAACGTGAGCAACGGTAATATTATCTGAGAGGGAAATAAACTCCATCTTCTGTCTTAATCACAGTCTGGGCAGAGGGAACCCCCTCACTGACCTCCTCTCCTACCTCCTGTGTTGAGCCGGCTGGGGGTCCCCTTGCTTGGCACATCCCTTGGTGGACACAGACCTTCCCAACCTGCTCCTGAAGGGTGCAGCACATGGCTGGCTCAGCCTCCTGAAATGCCTGCCTTTGTCCTTGTCAGGTTCAAAAGTTGCCCTGGCTCAGAGCTCAGGTCCCACCCTGCCCCCGCCTGCCAGCTACCCAGTCTGCCCAGCTGCAAGTCCTCTTTCCTTCCTATGGAAGTGCTACTGTATTTCATCTTCAAATGCTTTTTTAAAAGTCGTTCATCTTTTAATTTTCTCCTTCACTTATTTTGCACTGAATTATGCTGCCTAAAACAGGGGTTGGAATGCTAACCCAATCTGTCAGGAAGAGAGAGGGGGGGGTGTTCTCAGATGTGATCACTCCTGAGTCCCCGGGAACAGCATGAGCACAGGGACAAGAAGCACAGACAGGGAGAGGGTCCAGACCACCAGAAGCCATCCAGGACCCAGCAACTTGGCTGCTACAGAAGCTGCGAGAGGAGGCTCCTCCCTCAGAGTGGGCGCGGCCTGGGCCGCTCCCAGGGCAGTGACGTCAAACCCTGTTTCTGCTGGAACTGCCCTAGGAAGGGACACAGTTCTTTCTATTAGGCGAAAAGCTCCAGACAAGCCGAGGTGCTGACTCGCCTGGGCACCCCAACGCTCTCACGTTTCCCCACCATTTGCACAAGACATGAACATCTCATACACGGACTGGCTGTATATATATATATATATATATATATATATTCACACACACACACATACACATATATCTGGTTAGCTTCTGCCTGATATATATATATATATATATATATATATATATATATATATATATATATATATCAGAAGCTAACCAGGTCCAAAAGGATGACAGAAAAGATCGACTACCATAAAGATTGACGCAAGGTGTCTATCTCTGGAGCGAATGTTCCATTCTGCTCTGTTCTGGCTTCTTTGTAGATGCAAATAGCCATTCTGAAATCCACATAAGAGACATCAAACTCAATCCAAAGCATCCCAAACACAGCTGTTTCATCCAAACATAGACAGCTCAAAGTCACTCCAAGCAAAAACTAGCAATCTGCTTCCCAAACACAACCAGAGAACCCTGCTTGGTCATCCCATCTGGGGGCTCTCAGACAGCAGACACAGGCACTGTCCACAAAGCAAGCAGTGAAAACAACCTGAATGCCCACCAATAGAACAGTATGCAGAGAAATACCATCCATCGCTGACAAATGAGGACGGAACCACAAAGCACCTGATGACATAGATGGGCGTGGAGAACATTATCCTGAATGAAAGTTAGCCAAACACCAAAGGGCAACCATTTTATGAGATCACTGCCATATAAAGGGCAACAAATAAACAAACAAAGACAGGGTAAAGACTTTCCTACCAAAAGGAACAGGGGGTAGGGGTAGGGGAGGAGGGGCAAAGGAGGAAAGACAAAGCAATGGGCTAGATGGTTGACAGGGGCTAGTGGAAGAGAGTTGTCCACAAGAAGAGAGACCAAGGCGCTTTCAGGTGAAAGGTAAGCTATTAGGGGTTGTTTAGTGGCTTAAACTGTTGACTACAAAGCTTATGGTCTAAAAGGTAAAACCTTGGGGAGGGAGGGGGATGGAGAAGCTGATACCAAGGGCTCAATAGAAAGTAAATGCCTAGAAAAGAATGAGGGCAGCATGTATGCAGACATGCCTGATTCAACTGATGTATGGATTGTGAAAAGAGTTGTAATAAAGTGATTAAAAATAAATAACTAGGGCTGAGCCCCGGTGGCGTAGTGGTTGTGCACGGGACTGCGGCCCACTGGGACGGAGGTTCAATTCCAGCAGTGGGGCTGGGCCTCCTACTCCCACCACCGAGAGCAGTGATGCCCAAAAAAACCCAAAAATAAATAAATAAGTAAATAACAAAAGAACCCCCCAAGTAGATAAATAAAGTGCAAAACCTAATTTATAATTAAAAAAATGGTTATATATATACATGTATGTATGTATGTATGTATGTATATATATATATATATAGAGAGAGAGAGAGAGAGAGAGAGAAGGCCCAAGCACTTAACAATGGCCTAACAAGGTAGAGACCAGCCAATAGTAGGGTGACTCCATGAAACCCTGATCATGCCATGCTGTCTGGGGGTGAAGGGATGACTTTGGAAAGAGCTGTAGCAAGATATAGCCAACCACGTTCTGTGTAATTTTGAGTGAACAGTCTTACCTCTCGAAGCCAGTTCTCCAATTCGTCGGTGGTTAGGAGGCATGCCGAGCAATGTCAGCGTGAGTGACAGCTGACAGCGACAGCTCACAGCGATCTTGTGCACAACAGAAGAGGAAGCACTCCCTCGTCCTGTGCAGCCGCACAACTATTGTTTGTTGGCCCCTTGTTGCAGCCAGTTGTGTGTTGGTCCATCTTCTTGAAGGCCTTCCTTTTTTTCTTTCTTTCTTTTTTTTGTGTGGGCATCACTGCCTCTGGTGGTCGCAGGCGCTACCCAGTGCCGCTCCTGAGAGCCGCCGCTGGATTTGAACCGCCAAACTCACGGGCTGCAGTCCCTCACTCAACCACTTATGCCACCGGGGCTCAGCCCCCTCTTTTTTTTTTTCTAATTCTTTTATCTGGGACTCATACAGCTCTTCTCACAACCCATCCGTCCATCCACTGTATCAAGCACATTTGTACATTTGTTGCCATCATTTTCAAAGCATTTTCTTTCTACCTGAGCCTTTGGTATCGGCTCATTGTTTTGTCCCTCCCTCCCCGCCCCCACCCCCATGAACCCTTGATAATTTATAAGCTGTTATTACTTTCATGTCTTTTACCATCCCTTCACCCACTTTTATGTTGCCTGTCCCCCTGGGAGGGGTGATATCTAGACCATTGTGATCTGTTCCCCGAGGTCTCCATCTTTTCCACTGACATTCAACTTTAGCAAGCATGATGCCCTTTTCCAAGACTGGTCTCTGCTGATAGCATGTCTAAAACCCAGGAGACAAAGTTTTGCCATCCTTGCTTCTATGAAGTATTCTGACTATACTTCTTCCAAGAAAGACTTGTTCTTCAAAAAGTCCATGGGGATTTCAATATTCTTTGCCAACAGCATAGTTCAAATACATCCATTCATCTGTCATCATCCTTATTCATTGTTCAACTTTCATGTGTAGATGAGGGAGTGGAAAATACCAAGGCTTAGGTCAAGTACACCTCGGTCCACAATGTGACAGCCAAGCTTGGCCAGGTCGCTCGCTGTCTTCCAAATTTCTCAGCATAATTGAATGAGTATATAGCCACCACATCCAAATGCATTGCTGATGAGTCTGTTCTGAATCTTAAAGAACAAAGGAGACAGGGAGAGAGAGAGAGAGAGAGAGAGAGAGAGAGATCATATTAGAAAGTCCTGAATAGAATGGGAGGAAAACTCACAGTCATAAATGAGATCAAGTTTACCAGTTGAATGGAGACTGATAAATAAAACCCCTGAGTTTATGGTCTTTGCCCTTCCTGTCTGGAACTGAACTCATGGCCTCTGGGAAATGAAGAACCGGAAAGCGGGTGCCTACACTGGATAGATTCTCTATGCTCATGTGAGAAGCCTGGGAGGCTGGGATTCTCGCGTTGGATGGGTGGGGAAGAGAGATGGCTTGCAGTCACATTCTATGAAGTAAAAGTTACTACAAATGCCCCCGTAGTGATGCCAATTTTAAGGTGCTGCTCCACACACACTATTGCTGCTATACACATTGCGTGAAAGTTATCTGCCTCAAGAGCAAGGAGACCCTATTGTCTGTCCCACCCTAAGAGGGCCCACTCCCTTCTGATATGGATCTTAGATTGTTCCCCTGAAACAAAGTCAGCTCAGAGACACCAAGCTTATGCCGCCATCTTGACTCTAGAACAGTCTATCTTGTTAGGTATGTATCCTCCTGTCACGAGTGTGATTCTAGTGCCTCCCCTTCCTGTTGCATCTATATCCCTAGCTCTTTCCCCTTGTGTGTATGTGTACGTCTCTAACACAGTGGTTCTCAACCATCCTAATGCCGCAAACTTTTAATACCATTCCTCATGTTGTGGTGACCCCCAACCCTAAAATTATTTCCGTGGCTACTTCATAACTGCCATTTTGCTACTCTTATGAATTGTCATGTCAATATCTGATATGCAGGATGTATTTTTATTGTTACAAATTGAACATATTTAAACATAATTAAAGCATAATGATTGATCACAAAACAATATGTAATTATATATTCTGAAATAGTTATGTGTTTCCCGATGGTCTTAGGTGACCCCTGTGAAAGGGTCATTGGATACTCCCAAAGGGGTCGCGACCCATAGGTTGAGAACCGCTGCCCTAATACAACCCCTTCCTGTTACAGAGGGAGATTTATGTAGTGCTATTATCCTGCTACTCGCTGGAGAACTGTGCAATGAAGGTAAACTGGTCAAAATGATGCGCAGGGACATATTTCAGAAAACCAATCATTGCAGCAGCAGTGAGCTCTACGAGGCGCTGGAGCAGAGGCAACACCCCCATGTCCTCCCCCAGCCTTACCTCACGGCTCCATGGAAAGCCGCCTTGCTGGGGGCTGGGGCCCACCGCCATCAGACTTTCTGAGATCGATTGAAATTTTAAATCTGCAGCTCTTCTTGAGACCCCAAGTCAAAACGATATTTTCTAGACGGGCCTGGCTCACAGCTCACAGAGACTTCTCCGGGAATAGTGCTTTTTTTTGTGGGTGGGGGGGTGGGCATCACTGCTCTCTGGTGGTGGGAGAAGGGGCCCAGCCTTTACTCCTGTGGAGCAGCTGCTGGAATTGAACCTCCTTCTCAGTGGCCCGCAGTCCCGCGCACAACCACTACACCACCCCAGTGCTTTGTTTTAACTTTTATATGTGTGTTTTATGACAGAATGCAATTAAATCAAACAAAGGAGCCATTACTTAACCTGGCTGTGTATGTAAATTCGGTTCCCTTCTTGAACCTTTGGTGTACCCACATAAGAGATAACCTTTCATAGACAGCCCCTAACAGAATCATTACCTCAGCACCTTCCCCAAATCCTCACAGAATAAACAACATCTATAACAAGATCCTGGGGCAATTTTTTAAAAAAAAACCTTCCTGTTATGTATATGTGCAATGTAGCTCACAGCGAGGCCGCGGGGATGCACTGGCATGCTGCAATTGGTGGTCCTTCCGCAGTGTCCCCTCTGAGAGACGGATGTCTGGCCTCCCTGGCAGTGGGTACTGACAAGCACCCCAGCAAGCAAGTTCAGGGGTTCCAGAGCAGAGCACCACCAGTGCTATCTTCGCTTCCATTAAAAGTGAGAAGCCAGGACATGTAAGCTCGGGGTGAGCCTGTGGGAATCTGTAGAGTTGAAGTGATAGGAGTTTCCAGAAGGAGGCAGATATTTTTTAAAACCATAGCTATGGCTACTGTAGCTGCAGAGCTTCTCGTGGGGGTGGGGGTGGGTGGGTGCAAATGATTAACTCCCAGAGAGACCTCAGGAGAAAGGCCTGAGAGCCACTTTGGACAAAGCAGCCATTGAAATCCCTAAAGCGCACCGTGAGACTCGGACAAACCGGGGGCCGCTGTGAGTTAGAATTGAGGCTACAATGAGTGTAGTTATGGTTTTTATTTTCCAAAACAATCCTTCAAAGGAGAAGCAAGAATGTGGGGTATGAAAAACCCTACTTCTTTCCAAGTTTTCCTTCTCCTTTGTCTTAGTCAGGCTGCCTTTCAGCATCTCTGTCCAATTTATGGCTCTGCGGGGCCATCCAGGACTGGACATCTCCTGAGGGACAGGCGGTGGCTGACGCCGCGCTCCTCTGATCTGCCCATCCAAACGCGTCAGCCTCTCTCCGGATCTGTGAGGAGGTTCATAGTTGGCATATCTACTCTCTTCCAGATTTTTCAGCATCTGGGTTAAATTTCGTCCAGTGATAGTTAGTTACACTTTGAGTCTCCTCAAAGCCTTCATTAGGATGAAAACCCACACCCTTATTTGCACACGGCCTGGGAAAATGGTGTGTGTGTGTGTGTGTGTGTGGTTATAGCAGACCTCCTATAGTAAGCAGAAGGAGAATCCATCTCTAGGCCAGTCCAGACTGATTGCCACAAGGCAGAGCCCAGACAAGTCTCCGTCTTCCATCTTTCTTTGCCCTACTGACCTCCGGCACTCCTTCCACAGCTCTTGACTTGTCTTCTGGAATCAATAATCTGTGGCAATTGCCACACGGAACTCACAGACAACATTCCAGTGATGGGAGTTTATTAGGAGACGAACACAGGTAATCCCAAGCCAGCATCAAAAGCAGTAAGGGTACAGTCACTGGGCCACAACAACCCCTCTCCACAGAGGCCTCTCAGCTGTGTGGTCCCGTGGCCTTTGACTGCAAGGGCCAGGAACTCAGCCTGACGCCCTGCCTCACATGCTCAGGACTTGGTGCTCCTTTGCTCCTGGGTCTCCTGACTTTCACCTCTTGGCTTCTGCCACTTTCGGGAGGCCCTTCCAGCTGGGCTTCTGCTGGTTCTTGTTTGATGGTCCCCTGAGTGATCTCTCTTTCTGCTCCTGAGGTGCCTCCATTCTTTTAGCCATAGGTGGGGCAACTAAAACCGATCACTCCACTCCCAAGAGAGGGTCTTCAACTCCTCTGCCCAGTCCCTCCTAATCATTTGGCGACCTTTACAGAGACGTGGACAGAAGAGCTGTCGCATGAAGATAGGATTTTTCCACAATGATATCTCCTTCAAAATGTTAAGTAAATATCAGTGACCATTTTCCAGCATCTGGTGAGAGGTCAGAAGCTTAGTTATGCTCCCTAAAGGTTTCAGCTATCCTGAGGGCCTTGTCTCTCCCACAACAGATAGGGCTGACTCCCTGCTGTTGAGACAATAGGTCACTTCCCCTGAAAGCTTTAGCTGACTCAAGTCTCTAACCCAAGGGCAATCAGGGCTTGGCCTCCGCCATCATGAATCTTAAGTCTGCCCATCTTCCCTCCCATCACTGTACTACCTATAGCACAACACTTTCCTGTGACTTGTGTACCTATCTGTAATTCGGAACTTGCGTGTCTCTAGAAGATATATAAGTGTGGGATGAAGACAGAACTTTTCCACAATTATTGTACTCCAAAATATTAAGCAAACTACCAGCATTTTATGTGGAAGTTAAGTTAGCTGTTCTCCCTGTGATTCCCAGTTATCTGAGGCCTTTGTGTTGTCTCACAACAGAGCTGACTCCCCTGCTGTTAGGAAGATGGTTCCCTTCCTTTGAAGCCTGAGGGTGGATTCACATGCTGATATTGATGGTCTCTAGCCTAACCTGTGTAGCCACATCTAGGAGTCTGGGGTCTGGTCTTGTCACTTGGAACCCTGATAGCTTCCTTTCCTATCTGGTGTGCATATGGCACAACCCCTTCCTGTGATGTATGTCCTTGCCTGTAATTAAGGGATTGGCTTGGCTCCAGAGGTTCTATAAGGATGGGACACAGGATAGAGTCTCTCTCTCTCTCTGCTGCCTGCCTCTCTTCTCTCCCTGTCCCTGAGTGCTGGATGCTCTCAGGCCCCTCTCTCTCATCATGTAACCCCTTCCCCCACCCCCTCTCTCCACATGGACCATCAAGCAGGGCAGAGGTGAGCATGTACCATGAAACGACATATGTCTGAATCTTATTGTTCCTCTCTCTCTAATCATCTCTATATCATTATTATAATAAATATAATTATCGCTGCGTAACTCCCTATTGAACCCTTGATGTGTGTATCAGAAACTGACCCCTTCTGATATATAAGGCATGGTCAGAATGAAGGGTCTCTCTTGCTCTCGCTCCTCTCTCTAGCCTCTCCTTCCCCAACTCCTCTCCCTTTCCTCCCTGTTCCCTTCCCCATGTCCTCTCCTCCCCGCTCTCGCTCTCTCTCTCTCCACGTGGACCACCAATTGGGGTGGAGATGAGGATGCTACGATGACATGGGTCTGACTCCATTATTAATTTATTTCATGCTCTCCATGACTTTACTCTAATAATTAATAATTATCACTGTACAATTGTGCCTACTGGACCCATGATGATAATGCTAAAAGTTGGTTGCTCTGACATTTAGATATGGTAAAGTAATAATTTATAAATTATCAAGGGCTCATGGGGGGGGGGGCAGAAAGGTAGTGGAAGAAACAAAGAGCTGATACCAAGGACTCAAGTAGAAAGTAAATGTTTTGAGAATGATGGCAACAAATGTATAGATGTGCTTGGCATAATGGATGTATGGATTGTGATAAGAGTTGTGCGAGCCTCCAATAAAATGATTTTTTTAAGTCCTATTAAGAAATTTTCCATCTCTCAGTCACATCTCTGCCCCCAACTCCTGTCCGTCTCTCCTCCTACCCCTTCCCTTTCCCCATGTTCCATCCCCCCTCACTGTCTCACTCCACATGGATCATCCAGGCGGGGCTGAGGCGGGACACACACTCTCCCTGTGCGACGTCCCTGTCAACAGCCACATGAAACCACGCTGATGGCAGTTAGAGCCCTGGAGCTGGAGGAGCCATGTGGAGACCCACACCAGCACTGAGGTGCTTCCACCACCACTGAGTCCACGGGACTTTCCACCCACTGGCCTGTGATCCTCCTGCCTTTGGCAGGAATGTGCTGTGTGAGTCTGAAGAGGAATTTATAGACTAGCTTCAGACATATGGATTAATATCAGATGTATGGACTTGATCTAGACTGGCTGGGATGTTTTCTTAATATACAATTTACTCTTGGATATAAAAGCTCTTTTTTACACACACACACACACACACACACACACACACACACAAAAGAAATTTCCCTCCACCTCACAGACACATGCCTGGACAGATGTAGACACACATTTAGAAGCCCTCGTGTGGACAAACGCTCTGTCTCCTGAGAGGTCTTGTGGATGGTAACACAGTGAGAGGCTTCCAGGAGCATGAGGAGTTGGTCACAGAAGAAATAAGGACAGTGGTTTCTTTCTGGGAAGTCTTCATTTGATAGTCTTGGGCTAGTTCACAGTTGAGTCTTTGATTTCCAGTTCTTTGAGGGACAACCAGGCCCCGGAGAGATTGTTTGAGAAGGCGGAGGCTTGGCGAAAGACCCTTTCCATTTCTTCAGTTGGGTGCTCAAGACTCCCTGCAGGGTCCGTGCCTATCAAAGAGCTCACCCCACCAGTCTGTCACACTGTGGTGGCAGGTTGCTGCCAATGCTAGAAGCTGTGCCACTGGTATTAGACAGACCAGCCTGCTCGCCCAACAGGTTCCAGGGAAGCTTCCAGACCAAGAACGGACTATGAAGAAGGAATAGAGTTCAAATGTGAAGCAAGGCCGTGAGGATGGCCCGGTACCCGGCAGCATTTCATCCTGTTGTCAACAGCGAGTGGTACGAGTCCATAGCCACTTGACAGCATCAAATGACAGCACCCATCACAACGTTAAAGAGCAAGGCGTCCCGGTGGCACAGTATGTTAAGCAGTGGGCTGCTGTGGGAGGAGCCAGCACCTCACACTATCACAGGTTCAGTAAGCGCAATTGTACAGATAAAATATATGTGAAGAGTATAACAAAATCATAGAGAAATAGGAGAGTTGGGAAAGAGAGAGTAACATAAAGATGTTAGACACATTGTATGGTAGCATGCTCACCTCC
>PVJH01039081.1:0-16699 GCA_004026705.1 Nesogale talazaci
TGACCGTAAGGAGCAATTCATAATACAATCTCTACTTTTTGGAATATCACGCCTGACCCACATACTTTACATGAATCACATTTCAGTAAAGTTACACTATAAGGAATTATAAAAGATAACAAGAACATTAAACATGTCACCAAGGTGATATTTACTTGTGAAAAGTATGAAAGTTGAGAGACCATAAATTGCTCAAGGAAACGATTCAATGATCTAATTTATGAAAGTCAGCTTTGGCCAAGGACATATACATATAGAGGACCCTTGGCAGTAAAGGAGATAAAGAGCACTGTGGTTTAGAATCAGGAACAGTGTGCATATGGGTTGGATCCCGCTACCACGCTAATTCACTCTCTGTGCTGAGCGAACACTGCAAGAAGCAGGACTACGTGATGATGAAGGAGGCATCAGGACTGGAGGAAGGCCCATCAACAACCTGCAGTATGCACTGGGCATAAATTTGCTGGCTGAAAGTGAAGAGGACATGAAACATGTACTAATGAAGATCACAGACTACGGTCTTCAGTATGGATTACGACTCGATGTCACAAAAACCTTCACAGCTTAACCAACAGACAACATGACAAATGGAGAAAAGACTGAAGCTGTCAAAAGATTACATTTTACTTGGACCCACAATCAAAGCCACAGAAAAAGTGGTCAAGAAATCAAATGCAGCATCAGACATCTTTAAAGTGTTAAAAAGCGGGCTGAGCCTTGGTGACCTAGCGGTTGTATGTGGGACTGCGGCCCACAGGGTTGACAGTTCAAATCCAGCAGCAGCTGGATGGGCTCCCTACTCCCACCAGGGCAGTGATGACACAGACACACAGACACACACAGTGTTAAAAAAAAGTGTTAAAAAAGTGTTAAAAAGCAAGGTATCAGGGCTGAGCCCTGGTGGCGTAGTGGTTGTGCGCGGGACTGCGGCCCACTGGGATGGAGGTTCAATTCCAGCTCCATGGAGCAAAGGCTGGACCTCCTACTCCCCCCACCTGAGGGCAGTGATGCCACCCCCCCCCCCCAAAAAAAAAAGAAAAGCAAGGTGTCCTGACTGGAAGTCATGATATTTTCACTTGCATCATAAGCATGTGAAAGGTGACTGATGAATAGGAAAGATGGGAGAAGACTGATATATCTGCATTATGGTATTGGTGAAGGATGTTGAAAATACCATGAGCTACCAGAAGAAAGAACAAAAGTCTATTTTGGAGGAAGTACATCCAGAACGCTCCTTAGCAGCAAGAATGATACTTTGGGCATGTTATCAGAAGAGAGGAGCCCGTGGTAAAGGACGACATGCTTGGTAAAACAGAGGATAAGACGAATTGAAATAGTGGCTGCAACAATGGGCGCAAAAAGAACAAAATGTGTGAAGATGGCACAGGACTGGGCAGTGTTTCATTCTGGTGGACACAGGCTCACTAAGGGTCAGAGCCCATGTGACAGCACCCACCGGAGTTACGTGGCTTTTATATTATTGAGATTAATATGTATAGGGCTGAGCCCCGGTGGCGTAAGTGGTTGAGTGTGGGACTGAGGCCCGCGGACTTGGCGGTTCAAATCCAGCGGCAGCTCTCAGGACTCCAGCTCTCCAGCTCTCTCCAGCTCTCAGTGTAGCTCCCGTGACCGCCAGAGGGCAGTGATGCTCCCCCCCGAAAACAAACAAATAACATAAGAGATTACTATATGTAAAAACCTGCTCTGCCATAGTAGACCTGAGGATCACTAATATTATTGTCACTTCTTCATATTTCAAATGACTTTTAATATTTATTTATGCCTAATGTTACAGGAAGGTGGTCTACGTGATGCCAGAAGTTCCCAATTGACTGCAAACGTATATATTGGCAATGTGAACCCATCCAACAGCTTCTTGAGAGAAATGCCTTGTGATCTGCTTCCTTCAAGGCTAAAAATCTACCCTGTTGTCATCCTCAATTTTTAGCTTCTGTGACCTTGTTACAGAGCAGAACTGCTTCGAAAGGTTTGTTGGCTATACGTGTGTGTGTGACTTGAATGGAATTCTGAAGGGCAAATTCGTTTACCCATCAGTAATTTAATACCCATTGCTTTGTGACTGCAGTCCTCTCAGTGTACCAGCAGCACTCGTGCCCACTTCCTCCATGGTTTGCTTGTTTACCATCTTCCTTCTTTCTGCCCTACTGGTCTCAGCTGGTTGGTTGTTGTGAGGAATGTGTTCTCAGAGGTGCTTGCTGTTCCTTTCACAGACTGAGAGGGATTCCTAGGGTGCATGTGGTTCCAGGTCCACAGTCTCAGGGAGCCCACCATTCTGGAACAGCCCACTGGAATTCTGTTCTGCATGTTCTCTCTCTCCTGGACCTTCTGTCGTGATCTGGGCAATGGTCGCTGGCACCGTCTCATTCTTCTGATATCAGGGGAGTGGAGGTGTTGGGTCACATGGTTCACTAGGCCTTGGGACAAAATGATTTTTTTTTTCATTCTAGAGTCTTAATTTTATTTATCGTTTACTGTTCCAGAAGTTGCATCTTTTGTTTGTTTGTTTGTTTTTGGGCATCACTGCCCTCAGGTGGTGGGAGTAGGAGGCCCAGCCTTTGCTCCTGTGAGCTGGAATTGAACCTCCATCCCAGTGGGCTGCAGTCCTGCGCACAACCACTACGCCACCGGGGCTCAGCTCGAAGTTGCATCTTTGATGGTCACTTGCAGGCTTTTAAGACCTCAGTTGCTGGCCTCCTGCCTCTCTCTGGAGATGACCCTTGCATAGGACATGGTCTCTCTCAACCTGTGCAGGTCTTTCTTCTTTTTCCTACTTTGTTTTTCTCTATCTTTCTCTTTAATAAACTTGCTCTTTAATTCACACACACACGCACACAAAACCTCAGTTACTACTCACCAAAGAAGTCTGTAGAACGCTGATCCAGACACTCGCCATGGTGCTCGTGCTAAGTTCACAAGCCTAGTGATGCAATGTTTCATGGTGTTGTAGACCACGACCAAGGAGTTTGCATAACACTTCCCCCTCTCTCCTGTACTACACACATGAATATATTTGCAGCACACACAGGGCTTTGAAAACTCCATGGGAGAATGGAATTAAGTGATAATGAAAATTTTCCGTGAAATTTAAAAAGTCCCCTCAATATGTAGAAATATCTTCTTGTCAAGCCTATATTTACTGGGGGATATACTCTGCCTGATTTCACACACCTTTTCAGCTTGCTTGTCTACCTCTCTATCTACTTGCAGATTACTGTTTGCTATTCTGGTTATGGCAGGATTGTCCATGTAACAATATTCATTTGAACTCTTGTGCACCTCCTGGTGTCTTTTTTGCCCTGGCTCAGATGAGACTGATGATCCCCCTTGGCTCCCATCAACCGCCAGGCCTTGCTTTCCATGGCACTGCTGTGTGGGTTCAAAGGGCTGGCCTGTGAGTGAGGAGCTGAGTGTGTGGCGTTTGTGCTGCACAAGGACCTGTCCCAAAAGACAACAGCTAAGACTCCCCTAGGCAGCAGTGACACTCTGTAACAAAGAATCGGCATGAATTCAGTCGCAGTATGTCCTAACATCATAAGGAGTGGTCTTCATAAAGACAAAAAAAAAAAGGTTCTCATTTGAAAATGGGGATACTGTATGCTTACTCCTTCTCTTTTGGATCAGAAAAATAAAAAGTAGAAGCACCAAATGTCCTATGAAAGGCACCTATTAAATACTCAAAAGTATTGCCTTAACTCATCATGTTATGAAAAGAAAAGAAAAGAAAAAAAAGTCTTCTTGATACAAAGCAGATGTACTGGAGCACTGAGAGTTGCTGTGATATTTTTAAAGTGCGCGATGGACCTTGCCTGTCGACAACAAGGCAACAAAGGCTCACACCACTTTGCTTTCTATTTGGCTAGAATTACAATGTATACTCAAGTTTCAGCCGATCAGAATATCTTCCCACAAAAACTGCATTAAAAATGTGCTGAAAAACTTGGTTTACACTTGAGTATATAGGGTATGTTAATTTTATGTGATGTATATATTCACACAAACACACACATTGAGGAAGAGTCTTATAGAGAAGTCGTGGTGGTAAAACGGGAAACTCATTGGGCTGCTAGTGGCAAGGCCAGCATTCTGAAACCACGGGCCGCTCCATGGGGGAAAGCAGGGTCTTTCACCTCCTGTAAAGAGGCACAGCTCTGGAAACTCACAGGGTCGCTCTACCCTGCACTACTGGTCTCTTGTGAGTTGGCATCGACTCGATGGCAGAGTTTTGGTTTAAACTCTCTTAACGGTATGTTATCCATACATTGTTATGATATACAGTCAACTACTTTGTTTAACTAAGGAATGATAGGTAAATGTCTTTCTGGTTGTCTCTGTTGGCTAACACCTATGACTCTGTTGAATCAACTTTCTCTTGAATGGGCACAAACATGGAGATATTTCAGTGGGTTGACCAGGTAGTTGTGCTTCTAATTTCTTGGCACAAAGGAGTGCGGGCTCTCCGTCTCGTTTGGTGTCCTGCCACCATCTGGAACTGTATTTGGCATCAGTGCCTTCAGGACAGCCTCATCTCCCTGCCTCTGAAATGACTGAAAGGGGACCACTTCCTTTTGGTTCAGTGACTCTGTATTACTTCCATCAACTTTTGATTCTTCCTGTACCATTCCATACTGTGTCCACAGAATCCTTCAAGAGTGCAATCCAAGGCTTGACTGTTGTCTTCCATTATTGCCATTCGAGACATCCTGAGCAGGTTTTTCCCTTCGAGCTTTCTAACTCCAAGTCTTTACACCTTTCATTATACTTTACTTTCTTCCTTTTTATAAAATAAACAGTTTTACTGGAACATAATCCAAATATCACACAGTTCAATAGTTCGATCATGTGAAAAGAGTGGCATAGTCATGACCACAGTCAATTTTAGAGCATTTCCGTCTTTCTTGTACTGCTTGTTATAAGCTCCCTACTCCCCTCAAGCCCCTTCTTTATTTTCAAGTCACCCCTTGAAATCTTTTGTTCAGTTCTTTCATTTTTTAAATTTAAGTAATTTTATTGGGTGTTGTTAGAGCTCTTATCACAACCCATACATCCATTCACTGTGTTAAAGCACATTTGTACTGATGCTGCCATCAACATTTTCTAATCAATCTCTACTTGTGCCCTTGACATCAGCTCATTCCCCCCACCCATGAACCTTTGATAATGCAAATTATTTTTTTCGTGTCTTACACAGGCTTCGATCTCCCTTCACCCACTTTTCTGTGGGCTTTGTCATTTCTTTCATTCAATTTAGCTCCTCAACATTCAAGTGCAAGTTTCAGTCTCTTGTCATTCATTTTGTTCTTTTCTTTCTTTCCTGTGGTTTTAGTGGTCTTTTACTGCCTTAATGTAGAATGTCCTTGATCTCATCTCCACAAGCTATTTGGTCTGTGGTCATTAGTGTTCAATACATCAACTCTATTCTTGGGATGAGCTCTAAATTCAGGTAGAATATACTGAAGTTTGTACTTTGGCTCTTGTGGGCTTGTTTTAATTTTCTTCAGTTTCAACTTAAACTATATCTGAATAATTGATGACCTGTTCTGCAGTTGATCTTTGCCTTATTCTGACTGATGATATTGTTTCTCCATCATCTCTCTCCATAAATGTAGTTCATTTGATTCTTGCATACTGTTTGGAAAGACCTATATGCATGATGGTTTATGTTGCTGAATAAAGATATTTCCAATGAATAGGTTGTGGGTCTTGCAAAATTCTATCATGTCATCTTTGGCATAATTTCTATCACCAAGGTTTTATTGTCCAACTACCAATCCTTCACCGTTGTTCCCAACTTTAGCATTCCAATCACTAGTATTTATTAAAACATCTTTTTTTTTTTGGGGGGGGGGCATCACTGCTCTCCGGCAGTGGGAGTAGGAGGCCCAGCCCCACTGCTGGAATTGAACCTCCGTCCCAGTGGGCCGCAGTCCCATGCACAACCACTACGCCACCGGGGCTCAGCCCTTTATTAAAACATCTTAATTGCATGTTTGATCCATTTCAGATTGAAAAAGCTGGTTTTAATATTCAATTTCTTCATGTTTGGTTTTAGTGGTGCTTTGGAAATTTGAACAGTAGTCATATTAACTGATTTTCCTTGCAAGCATATGGATATTATTTTATCACTGACAACACTGTACTTCAGGATAGTATTGAAATGAACTTTTTGACAATGAACATGAGGTCACTTCTCCTTAGTTTGTCATTTCTGACATACTAGACCATATGATTGTGCAATTCAAATGGCCAACACCAGCCCATTCCATTTGACAACTTTTAAATTCTCCCTCTTCCTGCATTCACATTCCAATTATTTTGCAACTGTTTCTCTTCATTTTGAGTTGTGCCTCACCAACCACTGAAGGCTTTCAAAGTTCAGATACATCATTGAGATTGGCTCTAAGAGGCGGTGGCAGCTCTTCTCCCTTGGCATAAGCTAATTTTGAGTACCTTCCAACTGGAGAGGCTTCCCTTCTCATATTACTTCAGACAGTGTTCCGACCCAACTAATGTTGTCACTGATCAATTTTTCCAGAAGTAGGTTGCCAGGTCCTTCTTCTTAGTCTGGCTTAATTTGAAAGTTCCGTGAAACTTGTCCCCCTTGGGTGACCTTAACACTGGTGGGCTAGCTTCCAGCATCACACCAACATGAAAGATACCACAGACAAGTGGTTGTTTGGTTCTCGGCCTGCATTTAACAGTCAATTATAGGAACTAAAAGCATCACCTTCAAAGAGAAGAACATTCTAAAGTCTTCTGAACATCAAAGTTACCTGGTTTTTTGGGGTGCGAGGCTGGAGTAGGGTGCATCTTAGCATCTCTGGAAAACCCATCTAAGTTTCCTTTGATGGCTTCCAAAGCGTCATCTCTGCTCTTCTCCCCCACCTAAGAGAGAAACGACAGTAGGTGTGCTTCTTCACTGCTCTTTGGCTCCCTTCTCGACCCTCCCAAAGTGGAGATCTGACTCTATTTCTGACATTTCTACCAAAATTAATTCTCTAAGTCAAAACATCTTTGATAAATACAGAAAAGGATATAACCTGACACTCTGTTGAATATAAAGATATTAAAAGGTTCATTTGTAAATAAGTTAGGATATAGCTACTAGACATTAAGTGTCCTAAATTAGGAAAAACTCACTTCAGAAATCTCCAGAGGCCACCTTTCGGCCAAATAATAGATGGAAGTATAAAACGAACAATATAACCTGTGAAGATGATGCTCTTAGAATAAAGTAACAAGATTTTAAGCAGGACACCATTGACCGGGGTGGGGTGGGGGTTGTTCTTGATTAAAAATTTGGTCAATATGGAGCAACAAAATTTTTCATAGAACACAAAAATAGTATTGCAATATATTTATTTTAATTTTAAAATGCCGTGGGATGTTGTTAAATTGTTAAGAAGCGGGGCGTCTGGTCACTTTATCTTAGAACCATCAATAATATGAGAACAAAAGGGTTTGCCTGAGACCAAAGATGAGATGATAAGGTGGGTTGGGAACAGGAATGGGGAACTGAGAGAACAGAGGGAGTGCTGACACACAGCCAATGTCATGGAACAATTAGTGTAGGCACTCTTAATTGATAAACTAATTTGCTATGCAAGTTTTCATCTAGAGCACAGTACCATATTTTTAAAATAATGAGAAGCTCATTTTTATGTCAGTGAGTTTAAGGTTAGGGCGCCCTGGTGGAACAGTGGTTAAGTGCGAACTGAAATACGGGCAGCTGGAAACCACTAGATGCTCCGTGACAGCAGACGTGGCAGTCTGCTTTCACCACGATTACAGACAGATGGGGCAGATGTACTCCGTTCCAGAGGGGAGCTGTGAGAATCACCTTCATACCACACAACAGGTTTAGGATTAATGTGTCCCAAGAAAAGATGACAAACAGTGCCACGATGATAGAATGGGCTGGGAAATGATGGCTGATAAATTAATTCTCAACAACTGGGTATCTTTATAGTAAAAGAAAAAATTTTCACTTTGGGACCTGAGAAGCCAAAATTAATCAAGTACAGGCCCAGTGTGGGCTCTATTTCAGCAATAAACAAATGAGAAGAGGCACATTCGGGCTGGCAGTGTGGATGCATTACCTTGGGTTTTACACTACTCAGAAGTCTGAGCTTTTGCTTCTGCTCTTCAAACTGGCGTCTTTTTCTTTCTTCTTCTAAGAGTTTTTGCTGCTGCTCAAATCGTTTTCTATAGGAAATACAATCTAGTGAAGACCCAACTTCAGGGATTATCAATTGTGTTAAGACTTGTATTTCTACTAATGGCTTTAGCAATTCACCTTGCATCTGTAGACCTATGAACTCCTCCCAAGCTCTTATATCTAATTGTATTCTTATCCGAACTCTGTTGCCCCACTATATGAGTCTTAAAATATTTGAAAATAAGTCTAAAATTATTTATCTCAATAAGGTGCCAGGGAAAAGGCAATTTTTTCATATAAAAGTAATCTCAGAGAACAGATAGACACACATAAATAGCCTCTGTTCTGCACCCAGCCAAGAAACTCTTACTGGAGAAGATGGCACCAGAGGGGAGAAAGCACAATGAAAGCACAATCAGGGACTCAGGATGCCGACACTTGGGTCCAGAATTTGATTTGTGTAACACTGTGCTGGGGACTGAACTGTGTCCCCTCAAATATGTGTTTGACTCCTGACTCCTACATCTGTAGATACAATCCCATTTTGGAATAAGGTTTTTTTTTTTTTATTTTTATGGGACCATCACAGCTTAGGCTGTGACCCAAGCTCATCAGTTTGGGGCTATAAAAACAGCAAAGTAGGCACAAAAGCGAGGCAAGATAGATGGCATGTGGAGAGCTCCAAGAGCCTTAGAGAAGTTGAGACAAGGATTTCCCCTAACATGACAGAGTGAGTCTTTCTCTAGAGCCCATGCTGTGAGTTCAGGTCTCCAGCCTCAGAAAATTAATTTTCTGTTCTTTAAAAACTACACACTTGTGCCACTTTGCTAACTGGATCACTAAGAAACCAATACACCTTGAATGGTAAGTTGCTTCATTTCTCTGGCCCTCACTTACCCAGATGTGAACCCAACAACCAAATACCCTATTGCCATCACAGTTTCTGATCCCAAACTAACCCAGATGCTGTGGAGTGGATTCCAACTCATGGTGCCCCATATGTTACAGACTAAAACTGCTCCGGAGGGCTTTCTTGGCTGCAAGCTTTATTTACTGTAGGAGTTTGCCAGGCCTTTCTGCCAGGTTTGCACTGCTAGCCACCCAACGCAAACGGCTTGAGCCACCCCAGTGCCTACAGATACGCAGTAAGAAGGATGAATCAGAGGATCGCTAAAGTCTCCTCTTCTGGCGCTAAACTTATAACAAAAGGTTTTGGTTTTTTAAAAAGTTTTTGAGGGCAAATTTTAAAATAATAGCTATTATGCTCCCTTGCTATCCTTGAATCCTAGCGATCTCTTACTGCTGCTCTTCAGCAAACTGTTTCTGCATGTCTGGAGTGTATTGTGGGCCTGGAGGACGCAGTCCCAGGAATGGTGCTTGTCCCATGTAAGGCATTCCAGCTGCTGGCATTGGTCCCATTGGTATCCCTGCCTAGAAGAAACAGACAAAAGAGGAAAAAATCAAAAGTTCTCCTTTTAATTATCACAAAGAAAAGCTGCATAAATCTTGCAACTTCCATAAATTCTTTTTTAATGTTTTACAACTTTTCCACTATCTATTAATGCACTCTTATAAAAGATTCAAGGAACATAAGTGCCTCAACATCTCCACCACTTTCATTTCTTCTGGTTTCTTAAAGGGCCACACTGTTAACTCTCTGGAGAGAGAGATATCTTCCAAGCTTTGTGTGTAAGTAAGCTTGCATTCCCAATTTATATTCCGAATTGATACTCCCTAGAGGAGCGCTGGTGGCAGAGTGGGTACCCACTGGGCTGCTACCTGCAAGGCCAGCAGTTGAAAACCACCAGTCGCTCTGTGGGAGAAAGAGAGGGCTTTCCAAGGTCTCAGATGTGACAGGGGTAGTTCTACTTGTCCTCGAAGGTCACGACGAGTTGGGATTGGTTTGGTTATGAGCTCACTAGCCCTCATCAAGGAGGAGAGCTATCATATGTGACCTAGCTCCATCGCAGCTCAGACCTTTCTATACAAGGGTCATCATTCCACAAGAGGAACATGACAACTGGATGAATGTTGGAGGTTCATTATTCTGTGTTCAACACGCGAACTTTTACAGAAAATAAAATATACTTCCCCAAACACCAAACCCATGGCTGTGTATCTGTTCTGACTCATAACAACCCTGTATTCCAGCAGAGAACTACCCAGGCGGTTCCCATGACTCTAAGTCTTCACAGAAGCTGCGGCCACGTCTTTCTCCGATGGAGCCTTTGCATTAGCCATCACGTGCTTTCACCACTCCTTCAACATATATTTAATCAACAATCACTATCAATACAACATATAATTGAATCAAGGATAGATTTCAATACAATAGAATGAAGCCTTTTGAAGTATGCAGAGAGAACAGTGTAACACACAAGTTAGTCATGAAACCCAACATAGTAGTGACAATAACAATAAGAACAGCTAACGTTTACTGATTAGAGCTTCCCTCTATTGGCCCCTAACTGAAAGCCCTTTGGCTCTCTTCTGAAGTTCTTTCATTTGGAGGTTGCAGCTTCCTATTGGAATGATGGGGAATAGTCCTCTTTCTTAAAGCCTTTCCCCCTCTCCCATTAAAAACCTGGATACACTTAATTTATTGTTTGCCTTCAGATTTCACTGCTTACTATCCTACCTTGTTCATGTCACGTACTGATGCTCAACTCCCTCTCTCCGCAACTGACGCCTTTAGAACTTGGCTGTCTTCCATTCTATTCTTGCACTGTTCTACGTGATGTCACCAATCACATGGAAGATGATGTACCACTATGGTCTCACCTCACAGACCAGTCCCTCACCACAACCACACCCACAGACCACTCTGCATTTCCCACGGCCATGTTGGACCCTTGACCTTAAGAGTGCCAGTCAACTGCATCATCTCCAAAACCTTGACTTGAAGCAGCTTACCACTTGGTCATTAACTCCTATCTTTCCAGCTCACATATTTATTCCAGAAATGTTCTTTTTTTTTGGGGGGGGGCATCACTGCCCCCTGGTGGGAGTAGGAAGCCCAGCTTTGTTCCTGGAGAACTGCTGCTGGATTTGAATCTCCAACCCTGTGGGCTGCAGTCCCGCACTCAACCACTATGCCACCAGGGCTCAGCCCTATCCAGAAATGTTCTTACTTCATACATAGCCACTATCCATTAATATTACGCTACCACTTTCCCCACTATTCCTTATCTTTTCATGTCCAGCTTTGATTCTAGGGTTGAGTATTATAATACCCGTGCAGACATCCTTAACGATCATCTCCTGGGAAACCCCATCCTTGGTTAGAGTGATTTAATCCCCTTTTCTTATCTTACAAACAATTGAATCATGCTGGTCGGAAAACATTTGCTGAATGTTTGCTTTAAATTCTTGAACACAAATCTCAAGTAAATTCAGCATGATCCTATGTAAGGTTGAAATCGGGGCTTTGAACTGCATCATTCCAGTTCAACCTCCATAATGAGAATTTCTGTTTCTACTCCAGATAAATTCAATGAGAATCTCCTTATCAAGATTCCCACATGATTCATGTGTGTGTGCGCACACATGCACACGTGAGATGATCTGTAAGAATCACCTGGGTAGTTTGTTAAAACATAGGTGTCAGTTTATCTGTGATGAAAAAGCAAGTGATCAGCAAGAGGTCAAAACTGGATTGAATCGCCCTGGTTTAAATACTATGATATATGGTGAGATTTGCTATGGCCCACTATGTGGTCAATTTTTAGAATTATTTCATGAATGTTTAGAAAACAAAGTGTATTATGCAATCGTTGGGAAGAGTATCCTATATATCCATAGTCACTTTTGTGAAGTAGGTAGTTCAAACCTAAATCTTTACGAATTGTAGACTTGTCCATTTCTCTTTAGTATTCAGTCCTTTATACATTTTTAAATTTTTTAAATGAAATTTTTTATTTCTTTTTTTTAGGCATCACTATCTTTATACATTTTTTTAAAAATTCACTGCTATCATGGCAATTCTGATTCATAGCAACCCTATTTGGGTGCCTCTGTAGGTTTCCGAAACTTGAAATCTTTACAGGAATAGAAAGCTTCCTCTTTCTCCCATGGAGTAGCTCTGGTGGTTTCAAACTGCTGATCTTATGGTTATCAGCCCAATGCATTTGGATGTTTATAAATTTAGAACTGCTATCTATATTTTTTTGTGAATGCAGACTTTTATCAAAAGTTTCTTTACCTATAGACTTGTAATGGATTTTGCCTTAAAATCTATTTGTGATCTGATTTTTTTAATTGCTACATTAGCTTTTTTTTGGGGGGGGGGCATCACTGCCCTCTGGTGGGAGCAGGAGGCCCGGCCTTGCTCCTGGAGAGCTGCTGCTGGATTTGAACCGCCAAGCCAGTGGGCCACAGTCCGCTACATTAGCTCTTTTTGTTTGTATTTATAGTGTATAATTTTCCTCTATCCCTCTACTTTAAATAGCTATAAATAAGTTCATATATGTATAGGCAATGAATAGATAGATGACAGCGATTCTAAGATGCCAGTGCATCTGCCAGATGCATTCTGACTTCATGTGTGTTAACACATGGGAGGCGGGGTAGATCTTTCTAGAATCAATGGACTGTGGTAACATTTGGTATAAACAGGGGGTAAACCTATGCTTAGCCACTGTAATGTCCATGCATGCTAAGTACTCCTGCTTCCAGTATAAATAAAAGAACACATCCGTCATGTAGGTCCAGGATTTCAAGTCTATGGGGCATTGATTTTCTTACTGAAACTCAATCAAATTACTTTAAATTTCTCATATGATTTGAATACATAGAGAATGCATCCATCATCGTGCTCTCCTAAGAACTGTCTATATTTTTTGGGGGGGGGCAATCACTGTCCTCTAGTAGGAGGCCCAGCCTTGCTCCTGGAGAGCTGCTGCTGGATTTGAACCACCAACCCAGTGGGCCGCAGTCCTGCACACAACCACTACGCCACCAGTGCTCAGCCCTAGAACTGTCTATATTTATCATCTTCATTTTCTTACCTTCCATTTAATTCCTTAATCCATTCTAATTTGGCTTTGATTCTCTCCCCAAAACTCCATCAAAAATGATGGTGAAACTATAATATGAAATATTACTTGGCCACTAAAAAACTAATAGAGATTTAGAATGTATTATGGTAGACATTTGTACTCTCTCCAATATATCTGATTCTCTTTTCTCTGAGCACAGGGCAAGATTGTATTTCCGTAGTTAGGTTAAGTATGATCTTGCAGTTTGCTTTATCCAGTGACTTAGCCAGAGCTAACAATTTGTCTTCTCTTAAAAATTGCTCTTCCCGGGCTGAGCCCCGGTGGTGTGTTAAGTGGTTGAGTGCGGGACTGCGGCCAGTGGACTTGGCAGTTCAAATCCAGCGGCGGCTCTCAGGAGCAACAAGGAGCAACACAGGGTGGCGCCCACAACCACCAGAGGCAGTGATGACAAAAAAAAAAAAAATGGCTCTTCCCTGGGCTGAGCCCTGGTGGCGCAGTGGTTGTGTGCGGGACTGCAGCCCAAAGGATTGAGGGTTCAAATCCAGCAGCAGCTCTCCAGGAGCAAGGCTGGGCCGCCTACTCCCACCAGGGCAGTGATCACACACACACACACACACACACAAATCCCCATAAAAATTGCTCTTCCCTCGGCTTTAATGGCATATTTTCCTGGTGCTTTCTTTTTCTCCTTACTTAATGGCTGATCTTCTCGATACCAGCAATGCCCTCCCTGAGAGCAAAATGTTAAAATCTTGAAGGTTCCACCTGGACTAGATTTTTTAGAGACTTTGTGGACGTTTCCATTTTACCCCTCTGGCACCGATCTAGATGCTGACGACTCCCCAGCCCACACTCTTCAACCAGAGTTCCAAGTTAATTAATTCAACAGCACCTGCACAGCTTCACTTAGATGTTTCATGAGGTTTCAAAGTCAACAACTAAGATCAAACAAGTTTCTGCAATGTTTCTTTTGTTAATAGCATCATCAATGTGTTACTTATGTGGAAAACTGGGAGTCAGCTTGATATCATCCTTTATTTCCAACATCCAATCACTCAGCAAGCGCTACCAATTCTAGTTCTCAAAACCATCCATCTCTCTATCCTCTGCCACCACCCAAATTTAAGCCTCTGCCATTTTGCTCTCCTCCTCTCCCTACGTCACCATTTAAATGATTTTCCCTACATCTCTTGTTGTTCTCCTCTGCCGCCAAGCGTTCCCAAACAGCAGGCAAAAGAACCTTTAGCTACAAATCTAATCATATCCTCCAGTGCTTTAAGGTATTCAGTGGCCCGCAACTATGCCACATTCCCTGCTAGCTTAGGCCCTTCCCTCACAGCCCACCCAGAGAGAAATGCTTCCCCTGGAGCGGGTGCACCAAACTGTGAGAGGACAGACTTCTGTCTGTTGAGTCGGTCACTTTGGGTATTTCTGCTATAATTTAACCACTTATCTAAGACACTGTTCTTTGAAAAAAGCAGTTATGAGAACTCTGTGAATTAGCGCAATGCGAAGAGCAGTAGTAATGCCAGCTCAAGCAATGACACACTTGTCCCACGAGAACAATGCTATATCTAACAATGTTACTTCATGGAATCATTCCCCTAGAATTTCCTAAAGGTCTTTCTAAATTTGTCTAAGTCAGTATCCAAAGAAAGAAGTTATCAGATTTCCCCTAGATGGAGTCTCTTTTTTTCTCTCACTTTTATGGATATACCTTTATTTGGTCTTATGCAGACTATAATTATTTCTAAATATAATACTTAGCTCTTGGCACATAGCACATAATGAACAATAACTCAGTAAGCAATCAGATGAAGTATGTACCTGCATAGCAATAGGTCCTTGGGGCATTTGAGAGCTGTAGTTCATTCCCATCATGCCTTGCATATTAGGCTGCATGACAGAGACCACTGGAAATCCTTGTTGTTGCATAGGCATCAGGCCTGATGGAAAACAGAGAACACCATTGAAACTAATGCATTTTAAAGTTTATTTTCTGAAAACTCTTATCCCATAAGACATGCTACTTGAGGGGCAGCACCAAAGAAAAACCAAACAGCAAGTTATTTCATCAATTCTGACTCACAACGATCTTACAGGACTGGGCAGAACTATCGTGGGTTTCTGAGGCTGTAAATCTTATGGGAGCAAAAAATCTCATTTTCTGCTGAACTTGCAGTTGGTAGCCAAACAATTAATCCACTCTCCCCTCAGAGTTCTTGGAGGGCAGCACCAGATAGTGGAAAATGCAGTTAGACTTCGCAATTAGTAAATCTGAGTTTGAGTCAAATTTCAACTCCACTTACATAAGCTGTGTGATCCTAAGCAAGTTATAAAACTTTATTCATAAAATGTATCATGATTGATATATGGGTTGCTACAGGAGCTGTAAAAATTCTTATTAAAATTATACATACATGCATAAATATCTATATATATCTCAGTACCCATCAGGCAGAATTTAAAAAAATCAATTTTACATGAAAGATTTTATTTTATTTGTTCATTCTTTTGGGGGGGGCATCACTGCCCTCTGGTGGGAGTAGGAGGCCCAGCCTTGTTCCTGGAGAGCTACTGCTGGATTTGAACTGCCAACCCAGTGGGCCGCAGTCCTGCACACAATCACTACGCCACTGGGACTCAGTCCTACATGAAAGATTTTCATTTAAAAATAACAGTATGGTCTAATAGTGGCATTTAGCCATCAAGGAAGCTTCCAATGACTTCAGCCTCTTGGTATTCACGCCCTCGTGTTTTCTCTTCCGACAATGGCCAGGGTTAACCGACATCACTAATAGGGCCCTGTGGAAAGGAAAGTGTGTGGCTTCCAAAGGTAGGTCTTGAGAGACGCAGGTTAGTCCTTGCTCCATGGCTCACTAGCTCTGGGGAGAGCCACTACTACGCCAGCAGGAAACTCCAGCAGTCCTCTGCAAGAACCCAGGTGGGGAGGAAGTGAGGGCTCCCGCTGAAAGGCAGCATGAAATCACCATCGATGGGAGTGAGTCTCCTTGGCGGCAGATTCTCCATCCCGCACCACATGGGGCCTTCAGATGACTCTGGTCTCATTGGACACTTGGCAATCGCATGAGACTCAACCTGAACAAGCCAATCAAACTGTCCCCTAATTCCTGATCCACCGATACAGTGTGGGGTAATAAAAGCTTACTGTGTGAAGTTTTGGAGTAATTTGTTACTCAGCAATGGATAATGGATATGGTAGCAGGAGCATACAATTTAAAGGGTGACTTGAAATGCCACTTACTAGTATTGAAACTATGGGCCATTCCATTTCTTGCAATGCCTTAGTTTCTCATCTGAAAAACCACCTGATGAACCGTCAGTCCTCTTCCCTTGCACTGCAAGAATAACTAATAGGAGGGGCCTTACGAACATCCATGGGAAACTGATAGGAAAAGTGGAAAGAGTTTTTTCTGGCTGAGCCCCGGGGGCGTCGTGGTTGTGTGCAGGACTGCGGCCCACTGGGTTGGCAGTTCAAATCCAGCAGCAGCTCTCCAGGAGCAAG